>JAVIWB010000816.1:0-173753 GCA_031893035.1 Dermolepida albohirtum | reverse complement strand
CGATACCACCGGCAGAGTGTTACAATTTAGTAGCAAGTATGCCTCGACGAGTGCGAGCTGTCATTAAGGCCAAGGGCGGAGCGACAAAATATTGATAAATTGTACTATATTACTAAATAACACTTTGTACATAATTTTCACAACAGTTTTATTTTCCTCACCTCTCTTTTGACTAAACTATATAAACTATATATGTATGTATGTACATAAATTCGTAAGGTGTCTAATACATTTGAGCATGGTTGTATATATATATATATAAATATATATATAAAACATCTTTTTCCATTTTCAAATATTTTTTTATATTCGTTTTTCTTGCAAGTGTGAATTTTTAAGTTATTACTTACTATAATACTGTTGTCATGTCATTACTGCTGTACTCCGTTCTTGATTTATTGGGTTGGTTTTCGAATGAAGTAATAACGTAAGAGCTTTCTTTCCAAATGAGCCTCTAACATTCGGCCAATGATCCAATGGATTTCGTTTAGTTTTAGATCCAGCTATTAGCGCTTCCTAAAAAATGTATTTTTACTAAGAAATCGATAATTTAAACGCATGCCGGAGTATTTGGAATTCTTTATTTGCGAAAATTCGTTAATCTTTATAGATTTCCAATTTTCTTTACTTATTGTAAGTGTTAATGTCGAGCAAGAGATTATTTGATGCGGACGTTAAGTTTCGGGGCGATATCAGAACCACTACATCATTAACGAATAATGCCACCATTGTTGATCCTGTTATGAAGACATGTTGCTAAGGTATTGCCCTGAGGAATATCAGATTTTTCAGAGTTTAGCTTCTAGTAATCTCTATTTTGATTTACAATAATTGTTTTGTAGTAATGGCATTCCTAAAGTCCTTTTTAATTAGAAAAACTGTATTAAAGATGTATGAGATGTTTAAGGAAGGAGCAGATTAGTAATGTATTACCGACGTTAGATGAGTATGTTTTTCAAAAGATATAGCGTAATTAAATGCATTAAAGACAAAAAAAATCTGTGAAAACAAACACTCTCTTCAGATTAGCTTTAATAGAAGTTGTGTTTATATATTAATGTACAAACTCATGGTTTCTTTATTAAAATAAAATGGAGTATCCACATAATGCAGAATGTTGTGAATTGATTCATGATTAACAAATACAGCAGCACGCTTTTCTAAAATCGATACTTGACTTTAAATGGATAACAACATTCCGAGATTTTTGGATGCCTCTTCAATTTCTCAGAATATATAAACATCCCTTACGGATAGTATTAGCTCCGGAATTCGAAGCTTCGCCCACTATGTTACCGGACTTCTGACACTGTATCGTCGACAGGATGAATTACCGCCCGATTCCGTTCAGATTCGTTATCTTGTTGCCGTTGTTTGTTTGCTTGACCGTTAGATTCGGTCATCTAGTGCGTCTATAGCTAGTGTATAGTCAGTTAGCTAGTAAGTCCATTTGATTTTATAGCCATTCCTTTACTGTCATCTTACTGAAGCCGGGGAGGTCTATTTATCTGATGATCGGCTTTTATGGTTATTCGGAAGCCCCTCTCTGAGATTCCGATGTTACAAATGGATTTACTTTCAGCGGAATATATCTTTGAAATAATTTAACATTGTAAAATCGTAAATGAAAAATTTAATTACTGTTTGTGGTGGCTAGATTGTAATATTGTACGGAATTTCAGTGTAGACGTTGGAATTTTGAAATTAAAATATCGACAAGTTTAGTCAGTATACGTATTCTTCAATTAAATACGTATCCTCTATCAAAAGACTTTTGATTTTTATTTACATTCTTTATTTTACAATATAATATACAGGGTGTTTAAAGGCTATTTTAAGACTTTTTTTGTTGTCGAATGATTTTCGGAAAGACGCTTTGTTTTGAAGATACAGGTCGATAAAGGTTTTTGACGAGAAAACAATACTTTATTACTTAATTAATTATCAGGCCAAAATAAGAGACGCAATCGATATCGGCTAAACTAATGGTGTTTTCGATATCTGCACTAACCTCGTGTGACAGGAAATAATTTCCGTAGTTTTCTAATCCGAATATTGTTAATCGTTTGCATATAACTTCTTCCTATGATATCCCAGACATGTTCTATGCACGATAGGTTTGGCGACAGCGCAGTTCAATAAGAATATTGATATTGGCCTCTTGCAGTAATGATAATGTAACAGTTGCAACATGGAAACAGGTATGGTCTTGCTGTAACGTGGTACTATTTAGTCTTTGGATATATGATAAAGCGAAGAATTGAAGACCGTATCTTTTGTCATTAAATAGCCTCAAAGGAATACTAAAGGAGTCCTACTTCCTATACTAATTCCACCCCAGTCCATCAATCTTCTAGTAAGTATAGTGTCACGTTCTATGGAACAACTCAAAAAGTGCCATTCATCTTTTTGACGTCTTATTCATCTATGATCATCATGGGCCCGCAAACACTCTGCATCCTAATCTGCCTATACATTACACTTTTCCAATTTAAGGGCGCTATGAGGAGAGAGGCAGTATTAATCTTGGACGATTGGAAAACAATTTTACGAACGAATACGACGCTATATTTGGTGGAATTTTTTTGATAGAATCAGGCAAAAGACGATGCAAAAATTCATTACTTTTTTGATATCTTTTTTTAACATTTATTATTCCTGATCCAGTAAACATTAGTACAAAATTTGATTTGAAGTGCGGGCGGCGGCGGAGAAGAGGGGAGTAGGATGAGAGAACATGAAGGCTTCGGCGAGAAACAGAGGAAATTGGAGGGAGATATGGAGAGGGGAAGCGGAGGACTCGACTCCAGCATGACTCGACACCGAAAGATATAAGAGTCTATAGGATTAAGTAAGTAAGTAAATTGATTTAAAAATATTTACTTTTACAGCACGATTCGTTTCTTCATTTCACAGAGTATATGTTGGGTGAAATGAGATGAATCTCAAAACCAAAGTTATGACAAACATATTAAAAAATAATTATGCTATTGCCGTACCCTTTTAGGTGGAAAAAAACGAGTAATAAATAAATGAGCTAAGACTGAAACATATATTTAAGAAATCTGGTATAATAAGTGAAATTAAAATTGAAGAAAATGAAAATCTGTGAGAATATAGCAAAATAAAAGAGTAATGGAAAAGCCAAGAATTAGGAAAACTAAAAGCCTCGATATATAGTATGTAAAAAGAAAAATGCAGTAGGTGATTAGAATTTATAGGAAAGAAAATGCATAACACTGTAAAAACTATTGAAATGTTTTTTCATTAATTTTTCTAGAAAAAACCAACATTAAAACAAATTTTTGGACATGAAATTGAGTAGAAACTCAAGACGAGTGTGTTGGTGCGTTACCACGAAGAAGAAAATAGTTGTCGAAATAGTGAAGATCTACATGCATTTACAATTTCTGCATTGAAAACTTCATTGACCGTTTTGACGCTACTCTGTCGTCTAGAGATCAAATCATATCGGAAACATAATTATTCGTCTCTAATAATTACGTTTCTTAAGAAATCCATAGATAACTGCTCGTTCAACAAAATTGTATGCAGCTGCCACGCAAGTTTCATTTCATTCATAGGTTAACATATGTGAAACGAACTTAAGAAATACTTTTCTTTTCCAGGGAAAATCGTGCAGAATGTTTACGAACGTTTATTACATTCATAACGATAATACGAGGGGGTACCCAAAAGTAACCGGAATGGCAGCGCTGTGGGTGGTATTTGCCTGGCATGCATTCCTACTGTTAAGTGCGCATGACGCAACTTGTTCTGCGTTCGGTGCAATCAGTTCTTCCCCCGAATAAGGTTGTGTCTTGTTACGGTGCATTTTTTATGTAAAAACATTTTCGTTTGCTCGTCGTTTCTTGTACTATCGGACTTAAGTGAACAGCTTGGACAAAATGCTATAGAAACAGTTTTGATTTTGCAAACAACTTTCAAAAAATGACGTTATGGGAAAATCTCAAAAAAAGTGAAATGTCAATTGATGACAAACTCACTCTGGACATTCATCAACTTCCAGAATGGATGGAAATGTGAAAATTGTGCTTGAAGACCAACGACGAACCACTGAAGTATTTGCGGAGTTATTTGGAATAACTTGGAACTCAGTGCAGCGAATTTTGTCGGGAGAATTGGGGATGATAGGAGTAGTCGCGAAGTTCATTCCCTATATGTGCTAGTTCTTGGCCAAAAACAGCACGACTCCTTTACCCCACAGCCCCGCATACCTGATCATGCTCCATGCGACTTTTTTGTTTCTACGAATGAAGAGAGATATGAAAGAACATCGTTTTAACGACATAGAAGAGGTGAAGAAAGAAACGCCACAGCAGCTCGTAGCTATACAGAAAAAGAGTTTGAGCAACGTTTTCAACAATGGAATCATCGATTAGACAAGTATATAAAAATAAACGGAGAGTATATTGAAGACGTGAAGGTTGTTTTGTTAAAAAATAAAATATAGATGTTTATAGAGCAATTTCAGTTATTTTTGGGTACCCCATTGTATTCGAACGCTTATTCCTCAGTTAACAGATACAGTAATAGTAGAATCGTCTTCCAGTACTTCAATAAAATATATTGCTACAACTTAACAGTAATTTCTATATGCAATAGTCGTAGTGAAAACGTTTAGGATAATATTTTTTTCTCATATAAAACAAAATCTTATCAAGTTAGAAGAGCTATTTTTCTGGTAATTACAGAAGGTGTTAGACTAAATGGTTTCATCAGCAAAATGTGCTTAAATTGCGCTATTTTATTGAAACCTATAGACGGCAATTTTATATATAGTTCACAGTCAGTGATAGACCTTCTGCCAAGTACCACGAACAACTACTTAATCTGTAATCTGTAGTCAGTCGTTGTTGTGATTCGACTGACTCGCGCCCCACCAAATTACATTCTGATCGGCATTCGGTATCTAGAGCCGAATATAATATGATACGGTGTTTGTAGCATTTTACTATGAAAGTACGGTATAAGCAATGATGTAAAGTCCAAAGTCATTGTCATTTAAAGGTACCACTAAAGCTAGGTTACGAGGAATATTAAGTTCAAGTTTGTCGATTGTCGTAATGATGAACGTAGATTTTTGAGAAAAGCAAAAAGAAATAATTAATATTTAAAAAACGCGAACGTATTGGAAATAACAAAAGTACTCCGAAAAACAAAAACAGAAAAACAGGAGATATTCAAGTATACTTCTTTCTACATCGCATTATTTTAATCTATACTACACGAATTATATATTAAAAAGCTTTTTTCATGTCTAAACAGGTATCAACTGTTTCCACACATATTTTTACAAATTTATTTGTATTTTTATTTAATTTATATTTATTTATTTATACATATTTTACAAATCTACTTGGCTTTTTCCTTTCATTTACTTTCTGGGGCGTCACGAGCAAACACAACTATGAATTTACTTTATATAAGGGATGATTTCAAAGTTCTAGGAATTTGATTCTAATTTACTTTCATAAATCTTTTAGGTCATGCTATTTTTAAGAGATAACTCTTGATACGTTTGGGCAACTATCCCATGCGATATTGTTAAGTTTGCAGCTATGTAACTGATAGAGACGTACATATTTACATACTCCTAATTTTGCAACTGTGGAAGACAGGGCAAAGATCTGACTCTTTTTTTTATTTAACGAAGGTGTGAAATCGTTCAATCGTGTCTCAGGTAATGGAAGAAACGTTGCATCTGCGTAGAATCTACTCTGAGATGATAGGCGAATAACTATTCGTGAAATTAGTGTTAGTGTAGAAATAGATACACAAGGTTCATAAGATTTTAAAAGAACGTTTGGGAGTGGATAAGGTTTCAGTTTGCTGGGTACCAAGGTTGTTGGGACCTGAACATACAATCAACAGGCCCCATAGATTCTGCCAACCTCAAGAACTTTTAAGTCACTACGATGACCAATTTTGTCAACGGATAATAACTACTGATGAAACATGGATACGTCACTTCAATCCTGAGACCAAAAATCAATCCAAAAAATGCCGCAAATCCGAAGAAGGGCCTCCGATTAAAACACGTGCAGTTACGTCTAATGAAATCGAAAAATATAAAAAATTATAACCAAAATAAAACTTTGAATACATCACTTGTAGAATCTCGTAATCAAATTAATGATTCGATTTTATAAAATTCAGTTTTCGTCATTTATTTACACTAACTGAAACCGTTATCAGTTATGCAGTGTACACCTAAATTTTGATTGAATTTTTCGCTTGTAAATTAAACAGGTTCTATATGCTTCACTACAACAAATTAGATACTAAGTACACAAAGCCGTGAAAGTATTCTTTTTTAATTTAATGACGTTGAATTTTGCTGAGTCAGCTGTGGTCGACCTCAAAACGTTGTTCCACTAATTATTCGTTTATCGAAGGGCGAGAGGAGGGTTGCACATACGTGTCTGTGTGTAGGCTGCGTATACGTGTGTGTGAGTGTGTGTGTCAATATCAGTACTGATCGTACAAAACGAGCGTCGCCGGCGTCGTTCACGTTGTCGTCCTCATCGACGTCCTCGTTCTTATACAGAGAAGGAAAATCTCCCGTGTTGAAGTGAAGAACGTGACGTATCAACCATCTGACCGTGGAGTTCAACTCGAGCGGTCAGGGTGACAGAATCCGTGCGAACATGGGGGAGGTGTGTGTGTGTATAATGCCATGACGCTAGCCACCCCTTTGTTCCGAGATTTTTGCGATAAAAACCCAGGGTCACATGGGTACATATACGTTTGCATGTTATGTTCCCTTTTTGCTTCAGTTTTTGTGATTATTTCTATTATTTATTCATGTGTAAATAGTGACAATTTATATGTTTCCGACACATCCTGTAAAGTGGATCAAGTCTTTCCTTCACCCCCCACAAACACAAGTTCGTTTTAATATGTATTTACAAAGTAGACGGTATAGGTTAAATAGACCTCACACGAGCGAGGAAAACTGATTTTGATTAAAAATAAAATTAGATTTGCGAAGAAATAAACAAAATAATGGCAATAGTTGGTAACTATTACAGTTGTTAACTTAACGTAAAGCACTTGATCTGTTCCACAGTATATTATTATCCTCTAACAGTATTGCTTCTATAAAATTCTACCATACTCAGAGTACATTCAAGTAAATGAACAACAGGTATAATTTACGCACAAGATACCTGAATAATTATGTCGTAGCAGATATCTCGGTTATTGCAAGATTTTCAAGTAATATCATAGACAAAAATTGCTAGACATTTTATTTTCAATCAATTGCTGGTTACAGAAAAATAATAGTTTCAGTTTTATCTAAAACGTTCGAAATTTTAAGTAGAATGTACCCTTTCTTATTGAGTATTGTAAAATTGCCTTTATAATGATATATCACAAGTCATACTTTCCTAAAAAAGTAAAGTATAAATTGATAACGAAGTGATAATATCTAAAGATGCTATTTGCAATACATATCCGAGCTCTCGCATCAGTTTTCTTCTCGCTTGTTGTAACATATATTGAGTTATTTAGCAACATGCTTCACGAATTCGATTCTTAAGATCATCTACATCTTATGCATGTGTAAGAAAGTTTCAGAAATTTCCATAAAAAAATCAAGAATAAAAGGACTTTGAGACAGGACGTTAAGTAAAAAACTTTTTTTCGCAAGTCTAATTTCATCTTTAATCAAAATCAGTTTTACTCAAATCGTTCTTGCGAGATCTATTTAATCAGTATCATTTACTTTGTAAACATATATAAAAACGAACTAGTTTTTGTTTGGCGGTGGAGAAAAGATTCCTCACCAAATTATTCACTTACAATATCCCGAAGCTGTCTTGCATTATGTGGAGGTGCTCTATCTTGCTGGAACTACGTGTCACGACATGGACGTGTAACATCGAATTTGTGCGTGAATTTATCAGAAATCAGCCGAAATCCTCATTGCGTACGTGGGAATGAAATTAAATATTTTCAGAGATTCAATTCATCGCATTTGGCACAGCATTTGGGACTAAGAAAGATTCGTGCAAGATTTGCACCACACAAAAGCTAACTGAATTCAATATTGTAGAGACTTGATTAAAGACTCAAAAAAGGGCGAAAACTTCAGGTATTCTATTGTAGCTGGCGACGAGACGTGTTGTTTTCAATATGATTCAGAGACCAAGCGTCAAAACTCAAAATGGAAGTATCCAAGCGAAGAAAGACCGAAAAAAAGCGGTTTGGAGAAGTCAAAAGTGAAGACAATGTTGACCTGTTTTTATGTTTCGTAAGGCATAGTGCACAAAGAGTTTGTACCAACTAGTCAAACAGTCAATAGTGTATATTATCTTGGTGTTATGAAGCGTCTTTTGGCGAGTATTCGTTGTCTGCGCCCTCAATATCAAGAAAATGGTAGCTGGCGTTTGTTACATGCTCGATGCTTATCACTGATTTTTTAACTACAAATGACATTTTAACCATCAATCATTCACCGTATTCACCGGATTTGGTCCCCTGTGATTTCTATCTATTCTCCAAATTACATTTTCCGATGAAAGGACAGCGTTCTGCCGACGTCGGTGCCATTAAAAAAGGCATCGATAGCGATCTTGAAGAACATCTCTAAAGATGAACATAAAAATTCATTCGACATGTTAATTGACCGTGCAAAACGTTGTATTGAAGTCGAAGGCGACTACTTTGAATCAAATAAATGAATTTTACCAAAATGGTAAACTTTAGTTTTTATTTTAAAGAAGCTTCTTTTTCCTTGAGACACACTGTGTATGACGACGATTTGTAAAATATCAATTAAGATAGTGAGGAAAGAACCGTCCCCTAATGTTTTAGACAAAATATAATCCTGATTATGAATTGCCAAGTGAATCAACGTTAAGAAATTATTTATCCTCTACGTGTGAAAAAGTTCAGGTTACTATAAAATATATTCTAAAAAATTTTAAAAATGCGTTATGATGAGACTACAGATTGTAAAAACAATATTCTCAATATCATAGTACGTACCCTAGAACCTCATCGACAGTCATCTCCAGTTTTATTAGCTAGTAAGAGAACTATACAGGTGAAGTAATTCACAATTTAATATTATGTACACTAAAAAATTTCAAAGACTACAAACTGAGTAGTAATGTTTGTTACTGGTCCCAGCACGTCAATGCTGCTATACTCGTACATAGTGCCTGTTACTTGCATAAAATATAGTCATAGAAACTATTCACAAAAATTACCCAGCTGTAGATGATTTTAAAAAATTTTGAAAAAATACAAATTTGTATCAAATCTCTTAAATAGGTACGAGAAATTCACAAACACTGCTCCGGCATTCCAAAATCTCCCCAACAAATGAGGCACGAATTCAGATACAGTATTTAATATAATCAAAATTTTTACAAAAGAAAATTGTCACTGATCAACCCTAAATATTTAAGAAACATCAAAGAATGCCGGTCAAACTTTCAAAATGTAAAACAAATTTATAAACGAAGTAGCGAATGTTATAGAAACATTACAAAATATTTCATTGATATTAGTGTAAAAAAAGTAGTAAAAATATTAATTCATATTTTCTATTAGTTAGTTAGTTGTAGATTATACATACATGAAAAAATTACATTATCGTCCGCACAAAATAATTTATCTGTTTTGAAAGGGAAAAGTATAAGGAAGGGAGAAAGGCGAGCAAGAAAAGACAGAAAGAAAGATAGATAGACACAGAAGCTGACCGGTTGCACTCCGTTATACTATATTTAATTTGTCCCCATTTCCTAACGGATTATAAATATTCGATTCATATAAATCTGAGCGTGGAATCAGGCCCACAGGGGGACGCCGTACTAAATCTTTCCGTTTCCGCTTAATGGAATCCGTAGCGTCCGTTTCGTGCCTCACACTCCAACTCTATCTCGATCTCGAACTCCGATTCTCTTACGTTTTCTCTTCGCGTTCCGTCTTAGACATCGGTTCCTTTTCGTCATCTCATGGATTATAGAGGAGTCTCTCTCTTAACCCGCAGAACTAAACATACTACTTTGTTTAGTTTAATCCTCTGTCGATCGGTTCCAGAAACAACTTCAAAGCTCGCTCCCATGTTTAGCTGTATATCTGCTGTATGGGGTTTAGAATCGAGATACGTTCGTTGAGGGAGTTGGCGAGTCTCGTTTGGAAGTAAATTGCAACGCGACGGACCTGTATATGTGTGCGAGTTTCTACCCCATATCTGTGCTCTCGATGGTGGTATCAATTGATGGGTACCGGGAAAATCGATATTTTCCGCCTAATAGTGTTTCCTACGCTTTCGGTACGAGGGTAATATCGTAAATTTCATATACGAAAGTTTAATTTTATTAAATGAATATAAAGACAGTAATATATTAGTTTACTAATTTGAATAATAATAACTAGAAGGCGCGCTATTAAGTAGTACTTTGTTCCAAAAGTAGGAGAAATTTAGTCACTTAGTTTTAGTTAACTTTGGGCGACCGCATTAATCAATAATGAAAACACGTATCATAGTATTTGTTGTAACTGTAACAAGTTTTAAATTTTATAAGTAGATTTTTTGAAGTACAATTAGAAGTATTACATAATTTGTAAAAAACGAAATTAAAAAATTTATAATACAAGGAAGCAAGGAGAAAGACGTGTCAATATCGAAACTCCTTTTTTATTTCTAGACTCCAATCGTCAAAAAAGGCGATCGAAAGAAACTAAAGCAGAGTACAGTATGAAAGTATGTATATTAGTTATAGTCCATAAAATTAAAAAAGGAGCACCGATGGGCAACCCTTAAGACAAGTTTAACTTTAGAAATTTAAGTTAAAAGTGAATTTCTGATTGACAAACATCAAAGTGACGTTAAGTGAAAAAAGCTTCGCGTTAAGTTTGAGTGCGATATCATCACGAAAGCTAACTTGTGTGTGATATTTATGTATGTATATTGCAAACTAAGATGTTGGGTTCACATCTGGTGAAGGAACTGTCGCAACAGTGGCCGATGCTTAAAAACATTTTTGAATATTTTTAAGTGTCAGAAGCCACTAGAATTATTTGTGCCATCTACGGAGAAAACCCAATTGGGGAGAATATAACACGGAAATGGTTTTCTTGATTTACAGAAGGCCATTCTGAAATAAACATTTCTCATTGTTCAGGAGAAACATCGGCTATTGGGGAAGATCATCTGAACACCTTAATTCATGACGAACCATGCTAATCAACTAATTTATGCCTCTTTCTTAGCCCATCAGCGTTTAGTTCGCCAACAACATCGACCGTTCTTGTCCTTCATTTTTATTGGCGACGAAAAATGGTGCTTTTCTCTTAATATCTGTAATTCACAATTCTAGAATAAAGACCGGAAAGGCATCATTAAGTTATCTTGCAGCTTACCCTCATGCTACTAATATTACAAAGGCAGCTATTCAAAAACTGTTTAGAGGTCATTCTACATCAGTTTTGCTTCCTGATCTGGCTCCGTCAGATTTTCATCTCTTTCCCTCTTTATCAAACAACCTTCGAGGAACCTCCCTTTAACAATATCGCTCTTCGAAATTAGTTTGAGTGCTCACGATACTTTAAGAATAGAATATCTCAGCAGGATAACATTCTATTGAAAAATTTTATAGGATGATCTACTGTTACTTTTGCATAAACTTTGTATTCCCGAAACGTATTTCTGGAATACCCCTATAAGTAATCGGGATCGTACGTGAGAATCATTAGTGATACTGGCATTGATACGTAAAGGTCGATATTAGCAATCAGTGCTGATAAGATACATTTGCAAATAGTGTTTTGGGGTTTAGTATTATTGGCAGAGTTACACGTAATTAGAAATTATAACATAAGTCGAAAAAGTTGCTGTTATTCAGACACTTGATTTTACTGTTTCTAAAAAATCATCGCATAAATACATAAGAATACATTTTCGTAAAAATAAAAATCTAGTCTAAATGTCAAAGTTATTTATTGTGTTAAATCTCAAATTAATACAATTATAAATAATACGTTTTATTTTAAATTTCCCGTGAACTTCTTTGCCACTTCAAATTTTTGGTTTATAATTTTTCTGCCTTTTTCAACTTTTATTTTACATTTTTGCAATTTTGCAATTTTTACCTTAGTATTGGTACTTTGTGCCTCTGTAATAGCATAAGTATAAATACAATTATTGAATTTTCAATCTTATTATTTAACGTACCTATTTTTAACTCTGAAGTTACTTATAATCTTATTTTCTTACACTATTTTTATTTGATTTAGCGATAACAACAAACAGTAGAAATAATCTCCTAAATCTACAAGAAATGTACATACAAACGAAGAACTAAGTTACTTAATACAAAAGCTTTTAGTTAGGAAACCAATGGACTGTGACACTAAACGAATAATAAAAGACCGAAATGAAGCTGCTGTATACTAAACTGTATAATTTTAAGGTCTAGCCATCTCGCAGTAAGTTTTTAATTTCAATTTTAAAAGACACAATCTCCAAAATTATATATACCGCCAGCGTAAAGCGCCTTAAAGACGTGGAGCGAAACGTAGATATTTAAAAAGGTTGCGGCTTAACTCGGGCGCTCTTGTGAAAGGGAGCAATAGAATTCTAATAGCTTCATATTAAGGTCTGCGTGGTCTCGATTAGGACTCCTCTCTTCCACCCGACCTTCTACAGAATCGAATTGAACAGAGCGAGGTCCGTTTGATGATAAAGGGCTTTAATTTAAACATAAACAGTCATAGTGGAGACGCTCGCATTTAATAGAAATAGATCTTAATTTCCTTATGATTTTCTTCGAGAAAAATACGTACAGGAATTTAAAAAATATAAAACACTTTCCGAATGTTTTGAACATGTCAAAGTTTAGTTAATATTTAACTTCAAGTAATCAAATCAACTCGAATTTGCTTTGAATTGCTTGAAATGTAACGTTTAAATATCGTTGTCTACGTCTGTAGCCGACGTTGCATCCTTTCTTACGTAAAACGTTTTCATGGTTTCTACAGTTACTTCTGTTGACGCTTCAACACTGAAATTTCAATTTACATATTTCGACTGGATTTACATAGGGCTATTAGATTTTAAGGACCATTAAAGCGTTTTGTTGGTGAATAGTTTGTTTGCTATTAATAGCAAATATAAATATAAATATAAATTTAAACATTACAGAAAACACGTTATGGCAAGTATTACTGATGACTTTCTTAATTACATGACAAATGGTAGTAATTGCGTTGAACTCCTAAGAAGCTTGGGACTTTTGTTAATGAAAGGCGTGGATATCCATGTACTCTTGGCTAAATGTTTGTTCCAATGGTGAAGTATAGAATTCTCCCCTTTATATTACTTCTGCTTTTGCATCCCGTTTAATCCTTTTTACGCACGAGCATTAATTTTTTGGCTGGAAATGCGTCTTCTAACTCCTGCGACTTGGACGTAGATGGTATCAAACCTAACCACTTACTTAAACCCTTGAATTCTTTAAAACCAACACTTGTCATAGGTAACGATTCTATTCCTAGTTTTGCAATTAAGGATTGTAGATATATGTTGTTCTTTAATTTGATTTTTAAGCAAGGAAAATATCTCGAAAACTGGAAAATATCACAGATAACTTAAATACAAACTTTTTGACTTACTCTACAATCACGTAAAAATCAACTATCGATCCGTGGTTTCATTAACGACGTTCTACAGTCACAAATCTTTGTTCGTTTATCATTATGTATCGGACGCATTTATTCATTGGTACTAAGATGATACAATTTAAATAAACTTTTCCATGGCATTTGATCGCGTACAACATTCGTTTATTTTAAGTAAACTGAATGTATTCATCTTGAACGGATTATGAGATTATATTTAACGAACTGCCTCAACTAACATATGTTGAATATCTCGATTTCAAACCATTTCCCTACTGTTTCTCTTCTGAATCTGAGTTCAACTTTAGGGCTACTTGTATTCTTGCTCTTCGTTAATGACCTTCCTAATTGTTTATCTTCTGAATATCTATGTATGCTGATTATCTCATGATTTTTAGGAGAGTTGCATTGGATGGCTCCCACTTCACAGAATGATGTTATGTTTTTGCATTCTTGGTGTTTGTCTGATGGTTTCTTTCTGAATGTGTCTAAATGCAAAGTTATTAGCTTCATGAGGGAACAAGCAGTTGCAATAGAGGTGGTCAGCCTTTGTAGCATTGTGGTTTCAGTAAGGATCTTGGTGCTTGGTTTGATAATAAATTAAACTTTGATCACCATGTTTTAAATTACGTGGGCCAGTGTTTCTCCTTGCTTTGTTTTTTCACTAAAATACGCGTGAGTTAAATAATTCTAATCTTATCTACATCACATATATTCACAGTAAGCTAGATTATTGTTTTGTTATGTGGTACCCACTTTATTTTAGATGTATGCATATGGTTGAGAGAAATTTATTAAAATTTATATTTTCGGAAATATCCCAATTATCTGTCTCACCATATGCATCTTTTGAAGAAGTTATTTATTGGATATTTGTAACCCATACTTTTTAGTCCAATTTTTATTTTCCGTTCCCAGACTTAACTCTCATGACAGTGGAATTTTTTATCTCCCTTTTACCTGAATTCGTCATTATTCTCGATCCAAATTTTGTCTCAATTGTGTCAAAGACCACACAATACCTATTGTGTGGTCTCTGGCATATTTAATGTTAAGTTAAATGCGTTGAGTTCGTAAGGTTACTTTACAAGTTTAGAAAATATTTTTTTTTTTCAGTTTTCTCTTTCTCGTGCCTTTATTCTTCTTCCTCTAATGATAATAATAATAATATACTTATTGCCCAACAGGCGAACCTAATTAAAGGACAAATCCTTGAATACAAATAAAACGAATTACATACAATCAAAATAAATTTCAAAAGGAATTAATAATGTAAAAATAAAAACAATACCACTAAATAATTAATAATAACTTAAAATAATAGAAAATTAAGAACTTCTTAAGAAACTTTTAAATTATATGTGAAATATTTTACTTTATAATTATGTGTGCGTTTTAAGCTTCTTTTGTATTAGCATTAAGATTGTAATTAGTTTATAGTGTGGGATAATAAATTATTATTATAAGGCTTCAACAAATATTATGCAGAAAGTATCCTCGTACTGTTGAGATGTTTAAAAATTTCAGTAAAACCCCTAATTTTGTGGTTCTAGTATAGGAATAAGAATTACTGTTGATAGAATTAAATATAATTCTGTATCCGATTTTTATAAATACCATATGCCATAGGTTCCCGAACTTTTTAAAGCCATGGCGCCCTTAACGTTCAGATTATTTCCGACGGCGCCCTTTATGTGAAGCAAAACTGGAGACCTGATAATTTTAAGTCTAAAACCTTAAATTTAAATAAATTCTATGCTATGATCTCTAAATTTAACTTTTAGATTTTTATAAGACTTTAATTTTGTTTAAATATTTTGTGAATAGTTGGTAAATTTGTTTTTTTTAATAATTGTAATAAGGAGAAGAAGGAAAACGTAAATAAATCGGAAAATAAAGAAAATCACATTTATTTTAAGAACAGATATAGTAACTAATTAATACAAAACAAAGAATCATTTTAAACGTAATTGGGTACAAGCAACAAGAGTTTCAAAAATGTTTTCGGTCCTAATGAGAGGGATGGGCTTGTTTATTTTTGATCAGTTCGTGGAATCTTGGTGTTATTTTTGATAGAGAAACACGAATTTCATCCTCGATTTTAAGGTTACCTCTATATTTATATTTCATAGCACGCTGACATTAAATCTAAAATTCAATATACAAAGTAAATAGTATTTATTTTGAGCAAATCGTTGTTGATTATATTTACAATCAAGTGCAAAAAAGCTGTTTAATAAATTCATTTTTATAAAATTATATTTTTTAATTTTTTTTCGTTTTGGCAAGGCTGTCGCAGCGCCCCTGGAGACTCTTTGCGGTGCCCCCGGGCGCTGCGGCGTATACTTTGGGAACTCCTGCCATGTACAGTAAGATATCGTAATACTATAGAATTTGTTAACAATGTGGACAGACATATATGGACATTGATTTCTCTAAATACCATGGAATTTTAAAGAATTATTATATTTTACTCAAAATAAAATCAAAAGATAATGGCAAGTATGTCACAAGTATTAAAGGTTTTAATTAAGAAAAGTTTTACTGATTCGATCAATAATCTCTTGCATGTTGAAGATGCCGATACTGTTTGTTGAAAATTTTATTTAAAATGATCGCTTTTATCTACAGTTTTATACATTACGCTCTCTTATTACTTTCCAAAGACCGAATGACCTGACGGTAGATTCTTAGGATCTACTACTAACTCAAAACTAGGTAGAATTTCTATTTATCAAAGTTTTTATATGTATCTGATACCATACAAATAATCCGACGACACTTATCCATTAACAGCCAGTGTGATGATTCGGCTGATTAGACTAATTTGGTAAAAACTCGCTTAACATCTACCTATTTTCAATTTCGTAGCAATTACTACGAACGGATATCGGATGCAGCTATCGGGTGTCCTCTCCCTCCTGTTGTCGCCGACTTTTTTATGGAGGCATAGGAATAACAAATCCTATACTCCTATAACTTAAAACCAAAATGTTAGTTCAGATACGTAGATGACACCTTTGTTATTTGGTCATGATCGGAAGTCCTTAAATAATTTCCTTGTTTTCCTAAATTCCCAGCACAATTACAAGTTTCACCATAGAGGTTGAGGCAAAAGGTTGCCTTTCTTTTTTAGATGTCGTGGTGAATCGTCGTCTGAATGGTTCGCTACGACATTCAGTTTACCGCAAACGCACATACACTGGCCGATATCTAAACGCCCTTTGCCATTATTATTCCGCCCAAAATCAGGGCGGCATCATCTCCTTCGTTCAAAGAGTTTTCACAATATTTGACCATTTATTATGTACCTCAAGAATTAATTCATGTCACCAATACCAATAAATAACAATTATTTCAAGAATAATATTCAACAGACCAAATGTCGACATTTTAAAACATCTTCTCCACTCTCTAAAGCCCATCTACCCTATATACAAGGCGTCGTTGATCGCATTAATAGAATACTTCTTAAAAAGAACAATAAAACCATCTTTAAATCCCATTCGAAATTTACAGGATTGCTTGTTTATGCGACAGTGTATATATTGGCGAAATATAGCGATCTGTCAGTACTTGTATCAGTATTCCAGAGCATGAGCGTTGTATTAGGCTATTACGCATAGCTGGTTCTGCACTTGCTGAGCATAGGCGGCTTGGACCCGTGTATCACATCCAATTCAATTCTATTACTGAAAAATCTGAGAATCTATAGAAGTCTCAAAATATCCTAATAACCTAAACCATGATGACCCTAAAATACAACGCCTGGCATTCCTGCATTTCCAAACAACTCAACCGTAATCTCACACACTCCACTGATCCGTAATCAACATCTCTATATAAACTCATCCGCAACATACCTTCACCAGTTTCAGTGCAACAACGAAAACAGTAGCAGACAAAAGGCTTTCCGAATTGAGTACTTTATCACACCAAACTCAGGTTGAGTAAATTTTGGTGGTAAGTAGTTGTTCGTGGTTTTGTTACCCGCGTTTCCTTGTAATAAGAAAGAACCATTAAAACATTTTTGAATTGAAAATGGATAACGTTCCAAAGGAAAAACATATTGCATATTATGATTTGCACTAAGCTTATATTATTATTATGCATTGACGAGTTAAATTAGAACTGTTCAAAACTGGACAAGGGGTAAAGCAGGGATGCATCTTCAATCCGTTATTTATTATAAAAACAAAAATATATTTATTCTTAATTTAGATCTTAAAAATGTAAGTTTTATGCTTCTATTTGTAGAAGTTTTGGTACGTCACATGGCTACACGTACTTATTTAAACGTAATTAATACGACAGATATAGCATTCAGGGATAGGAGTGTGGGCGCACCGCTTACCGGACTGCACCGTCATAAATCAAATGCAATTTGCGTTTATCGGAGCGGAACGCCACAATTACCGCTCAAAGATTTATTAGTAATAACTTGTACTGATACACGACTGAGTGCTCGTCGCCCGTGATTCTGGTGGTTTCGGGAAAGCCAAAACGTCGACTTCCCATAATTAAAACAGCGAAGCGGCACAACGACTGACGGTATAGCAGTCGCTGTCGCCGAAGTGCGAGAGGCCTCTTTCCAGAGCTAGCTTGATTAATGAGAGAAGAGGCGAAACGTGCACCGCAACGTAGCGTAACGCGCGTCAGTTTTTCGCTGATTCAGACGTTGTTGAGGTCGACCTCGAAACGATGTCCCACTAATTATCTTTCGTTTTATTTGAAGATCTAACCCTAAAATAATATTATAAGTATCTTGCGCTTTAGGATAATTTAAAAAGAACTTTTAAGCAACTAAAAAGATTACTTTGTTTTTTATTAGTTTTTGCTAAATTTAATTTTTGAAAACCGCTACCGAATTTAACTTAAGTGATTATTATTACTTATTTAAACATTTAAATATGGTATAAATTTCATTTTACAGTTTACATGTTGTATCTTTCTAAATTAATTAATTGCTATATACGAGGATCAGTTGAAATAATTTGCAAGCAAAGACGAGGTTTACGAAAGAATGTCAAAAAGAAGCAAGACAATCAGCGCATTTAACTTGATACTATAAAGAAAATACGTATTTTCGAAGCAATAGTTCAAACTGGAAGGACTACAAAAAGAAAGATCTCCTAGCTTCAAATATCTTTACTATATCTATCTTAATTGTAGCTTACTGTAATGAATCATAAATAAAACGAAAGAGTAACATTTAGACTTTCTTCCACACGTGTTCAATGAGAGGACTATCCTTCGCATGGCAAATATTCTCTTCGAGCAGTTTAATCAGCATATTTGGAGAAATGAAAGCGACATCTACTTCAATCCTATGCCTCAAATAGACTAGGTCTGTGTGACTAGGTGTGAAAGCATATAAATAAGAACATACATAAATCTCGATAAAAAAATCATATGGGTCAGAGTAGGTGATCTCGATGGTCACAGTTAAGAAGTTCTACTGGTATAGCAGTTGGGAACAATGTCATTCAAACAATTCCGTAGAAAGTTAATTAGCGAGAAGACCCATCAACTTGCAGGCATATAAACTTGTCTGAATTATCTTGGATGTGAGATAAGGGACATATTTGCAACATAACCTGGTTAGTGAGTTTTGCTACCCCTGCTTTAGTGAAAATGTATTTGCCCTCAAGAGATACCACAGACTTTTTTGACCCCCAAATGTGGGCATTATGAGTCTTGTTAACTTTTCTATTACGGAAAAAGAAAGTCAGTTTCGTGTTGTGGTAATTCGATTGCGAAGTTATTATGTACTTCATAATCGATAGGTGTCAAAGCTTGTAATGGTTATACACGATATTGACCCATATGTAAAGACAAATATAAATGCTTACAAACATCATCATGGAGACTGCTAGTTCCTGAATAGCCTTTTTAAGAGTTTTTTTAGGATTGCATGGGAAAGACTTACTGAGTCTTTAATATTTTCTTATTCTCCACATAGATATCCGGTCGTTTAAAACCGATTATGTCATCGACGAATATTATTATCACTCGTAGAGGTCACAGTTAAGTTTTGTAGGGAACTCATGTTCAGTTGTAACTGTATAATTTAATTGAGCAAACTGTAAATTTCAATAACTTTCTATTGAGAGGTCTCCATATTTGAAATATGTGTACTTAAGGTAGCCAAGAACCCTATTCCACTACGACTTTTTCAGATACACCATATTGTGGTCTTGATGCTTCTCTGGAGTACCTTGGCTGGTACTCCTGGCTAATACAACTGCTAAAATTGTTCTTTATTACGGCTCTTTTGGCTTTTGCGTAGCCTTTTCCTATTTCACCAGCTTTTGCACTTTAGCCCTAGGAATTTCAGATCAATTGGCTGGTCGAGTCTTCCCCCATCAGATATCAAATTCACTTCCCCTTTTGTGTTAACCCTTACAGATTTAAGTATCTTTATCTGTGTAGATCATTTTCGAAAATGACAAATTTCGACTGAGAAACTACCCGAGAGTTTTTGAGCTGAAAAGGACAGTGCAAACTACTAGCTGCTAAAGGTTCGCCATGTCCTTTTTTTTATTTCGAGTTCTGTGACGAAAAAGATACAGAACCTCGATTCTATTCTTCGTAATCAGAATAACAAAATATATAAACTCCTGATATCGGAATGTCGAAAATCAACACTATATTATGCGTTTTTCACCGATGTAGAATTATAATCGGAATCGAAAAAGCTATCGCGTTGTGGTTTTATTATTCAAAATCAACTACTGCATAAATAATGTGAGAACATTAAATATCATGCGCTTACCATTGGGTCTTACCTTTCAGATTTTCAATCTCTAACATGTCGTTTTTAGTCGCGAAGCTTTCTCTACTATCTACCCTACAAACAGATACATTTACTCCCTGATTTCAGCCCTGAATCAATCATTGCACATCTTATATAGAGATATAAAAATTAAATCTTTCAAATAGATACGAAATAGATTTATTGAAACAACAATGACCTACAATTTAGGCTTATACATTGTCAAATTTGTTAAGCTTATAATAAAGTAAGAAAGTGATAAAGTGATAGTATACATAAAGTTACATAATAAAATAAGAAGTAAGATATAACAGGCAATATTCAGAATCAATAAATAATCGCTAAAAAAATTAAAACTTTATAAAATACATTTTTCGGTCACATAAAACACACTATAATTTTATGTTAAAATGTTTGTCAATAGAGTATATTTCGTGCAGGATCTTATGCACGCTGGTGTTACTAATACCTAGAGATGCGCTGCAACAACATTTGTGGGACGCCCTTCACGAAATTCAACGTCCAAAGAACTCCGTCCAAGTTTGAGTTCACTATACCAACAATGTAGTTTTCGATGGTGCTTCATCACCATAAAGAATTCAGCTCGTCGATGCATTCTTGTTGAGATAATCCACGCCGAAAGTTGTGAAAGATAATTGCACGAAAATTTTCGCCAGTTAATTCCATTTTTTCGCTGACATAAAATTTTCAAGTTATTGTCAACAATAGAAATAGCGACCGGAGAATAAAACTGTCAAGGTAAATATATTGTCAAAAATGACAAACTTTACGATGCAATCATCGGATCGGCGGCAACACTGACAGTGTTGCCAGTTCCCGAAATATAAACGGCTACCCTCGTAACTAGATTTTATTGTATATATTTTTAAAAATCTTGCGAAATTATTCTATCAAGATATAATACATTAAACTATATATTTTTGTAGTGCGAAAAATGTGAATATGTAACATACTATATATTTTTACGGTCGATACTTTTAAAATTTTCTTGCCGACGACAGGTTCAGGGCGATGACCAAAAATCGAACCACCCTCCTATAGACAATAAATCTCGATAGTGGCAATAAAGTCGACGATCCCCCGCACAAAAAGAGGAAATTTACTTAAATCAATTACTTGACCAACGATCTCCTTAACTGCGTCCGTCCTCCTTCTGTTCTTATAAATATACCGACTATAAAAACTATAAATCGTTTAGCGAAAGTCCTACGATAGTCCCGTCATAACTCCGGACCAAAACATTAGCCGGGAATTTTCCTCTTCCTTTCCGACGTCTGTTTTTATTTCGATATATTTATGAAGTACAAAAGGAACGATGTGAAATACACTACGGTCGAAAAGTTGGCAAATGTATTTTACACTTACACATTTCTACAAGATGTAATAAAATTTCTAATTGCTAACTTTTTAATGTAATGAATATTATATTGTGCATAATTTAATTAATAATTAAACCTATCATTTTACCAATGATAAAATAATAACAAATCAAGTTACGGAAACCTTAAAAGAGGAGGCAATAGACATCAACGAATGGTAATTAAATATATGTTTATCCTCCAATCTTCTCTTTAAGGTACCTCTAATAATCCGTTTACTTGCATTTGATTAGTATTCTATCCTCCAACTGTTTACAGAAAGTGAATGTTACCATAAGCTCCAATAGATCCTTGCCGAAGCATTTTTGTCTGAAATCTTTTAATTTCTCAAAAGTGAACATTATATTCAAGCTAGTTTCCTTTTCCACTACTCGTTAATTATACCTAAGTTAAGTATACCAAATACGAAACCAGTGGTAATCCTAATTGCTCTTTTGCTATTTTTGTCTGCTGATAACTTATTATCTAACCCTCTTAATAAGGCTTAGTATGGAATTTGCCTACAGTAGATTTGCATATTTTTGTATGTTTCATTTCTGGCAATGACTAGATATCTCTTCTGACAGAATTCTTAGTGAATCATAGTGATCCTACATTGGATTATTAATATTCTTAGTAAATTAATACAAAAAATATTCTTCACATCATGAACACTTTTTTGATGTAACATGAAAAATAAATGCAATTTTCATCCATACAACAGCTAGATTTTATAATTGCATTCACCATAGTTTTTTTTTTTTCACTAATACTATTCTTTACCAAAGAACAAATCCAGCTTCAAATATCCCTTCAAAACAAAACCAGGAACTACTAGATCAAGAGAAGTTTTAAACTAAACAAAAACGAAGAAAATCAGATATTCTGGAAAATATTTTTCCAGTTAGTTTAATGGGAAACTGTTCATTTGTTAGCATCCCATACCAGCTCTATTTTCAACAATAGTAGGCACAAAATACAGCATCTGTATTTGCCTTTACTAAGGTTCCGCTACTCATTAAGAAGATATTAAGTTTCACTAGAATTCAATACAAAATTTCTGGAATGCATAACTTCACATTTTTTAACACTTATGGGAATCGTCCTTTTTTAAAAACATGAATTTTTAATTTTTTGATATCGTACTTTAGATTTTTATGTTAAATGAGTCCCAATTCGGTGCATATTACAAATCGAATGTATAACAGTAGATGCAAAGTATCCCAATAATTAATGATTATCTCTTAATGTATCCAGGTTACCTCTAAAAAAATACGAATCAAATTCTTTCTTCTAAAATAACCTCCTACAACCAAAACATGGCTTCAAATAAATGTATTTCATGCTGCTAGACACATAAGATATTCTCACATAGAAATCTGATACTAAGTCTATTCAAAAATTCGTTTGCGATAAAATAGGCTACATATTCCGTATTTAATTAAATAAAATTGAACTCTTTCACCTGATAATTTGAACTTGCGCTCATTAGAATCAAAATCTATAGATAAGTTACCAACTTCTAGTTAATGTTATTAGGAATCAGTATCTGATTTGGAATTTCTGAAAACAGCATGGAGTAGATATTCCTCTTTATTCATCTATTTTCATTCATTTTCGGTATATACATGAACGGTGTCTTCAAGTTCCTGGGAAGTCTTCAAAGCCAATGTCACTGGTGTAAGGAAAAATTATTAAAACCCAAGAAATTCTGGTATCTAAAGCAATACTTGAATTAGTTTTAAATACAGATTGCACTGTAACGTCGGAATGCATTTATACGTTTTCTTTATATTATAGGTTTTTCCCATTTTTATATTGTAGTTTGCTTAATTTCAAAAGGGTGTAATGATCGTTTATTTTATATAATCCTTTAATTATATTTTATAGTTTTTTATATATAGTTATTGCATGTTTCATGTGTATTGTCTCCGTTTGGATGGTTGCAATTGTGAGCCACGTGGATATATTAAAACAATAGGATAACCTCTTTTTGTGTCGGGTATGTAATAAAATCTGCGCTTATATAAATGGATCGGGAATTTTTATCAATCAAAAGAGGGAGAAAAGAGTTGCGGACAGAGTTAGATGTAGATCATACTAGACCATTCTGTAAAATAGAGTATATGACGCGTCTGATACTAGGCGTAGCAGTCATTTTTTGCAAAGAAGAGTGAGTTGCGAGCATTGCGAAAATTATGTATATTGATCCATGCAAGCGAAAATCGATAGTCAGCGTTTATTTAATTTGGTATTATTCAAGAGCATAATTAGTGAGTGCACAAATCAACGCATTTGAAGAAAATCCGAAGGAGAGAGCACCTATATTAAAGCGCGATAAGTGTTTATACATATAAATGGAGAGAATTGTAATGTTAATTTTGTTGTGTTTCTTATTACTTTATTCTTGCTAATATTAGGACAATTATTTTTGTAATCATTGTTTTATGTTTTATATTACAAGGAATATCCTCCCGATTATCTTCGAATATAAATACATTTTGATTATTATGTAAATCCTGTTTGGTAAACCAAATCCTCATGACTATTATTGTTTGTGCAGAAAGTAGTATCTTTATCTTTATTTCTAAAGTCGCATGTTTATTTCAATTTATTAGTCGGTGTATTCTGTTGAAATGTTATAATTAGAGCGGCGACGAAAGTGGCAATACCATAGGCGGTACGGTAGAACGGGCAATTGGTGCGCAGTGAATGAGGTCATTCACATCAAATACAATACGGTTCACGGTTAGTGTTTATAATAACTTCACACAAACATGTCGCGAAAGTCTGTGCCGTTTGCTACGTCGGTTAGAAAATACATAGCAGAATTTCCCGATTTAAAGAATGATGGATGTGCAGTATTGTGTTTGGTTTGTAATAAGCGACTTATAATACGGAAGAAAGACAATTGTAAAAAACATGTGAACAGTGCAATACATAAACTGAACAAAAGAAATGAAATACCTTATGCAACATTCCTTTATGATTTTTTATTTATGTTGACTGCATGTAATTTGCCGCTTCGTTTAATCAGCAAACGCCCTTTTCAAGTGTTCTGGAATAAATATCTGCCAAATTATAAATTACCTGCAAGAAGAACTTTACAGAAACATTTGCCGCGTTTAAGAGAGAGGCTTGAAAATATAGCAAGAAGAGAATTGCATAATAAAAATGTGTGGATTACTGTAGATGAGACTACTGATTTAAAACAAAATAGTATAATAAACGTAATCGTACGTATTTTATCAGCCAACACATTTTCACAGCCCTATTTGTTAGCCTGTAAACGTATACAAGCATGTACTGCGGCAAATATTCGGCAAATAATAATGAACACCTTAAAGAAATTTCACATTCATAGTACTCAAGTCTGCATGCTTGTAACAGATGGTGCTGCTACTATGTTACTACTCGGACGTTTACTAAAAGTAACTTTTCCTAAATTAATACACATAACTTGTGTACTCCATGCTCTTCATTTAGTTGCTGAAAATGTTAGAAGTAGTTATAAAAACGTTGATCATTTGATTGGATCCACCAAACAAGTGTTTCTTAAATCCCCTAAACGACTTAAAGAATTTCATAAAACTTGTCCAGATATTTCGGAACCACCGGAACCCATTCTTACACGATGGGGCACGTGGCTAAATGCAGCTTTTTATTACCATAAGAATTTTCGCAAAGTTAAATCCGTTATATCAAAATTTAGGCCAACCGAATTCCAAGCAATCAGAGACAGTCAACATAAATTTGAAAATCCCCAAATTCTGGAAGATCTGCATACAATATATAACAATTACCGTCCATTAGTAGAAGCAATTACAAAACTTCAAAACGAAAACGATTCGCTGCCCTTAGACGCATCACTATGCATAGTGCAAAATGTGACCGCTCATTTGCATAGTTTAACTGACGCTGCTGGTGTACGACTTCATCAAAAATTATTAAGTGTTTTAAAAAAAAATCCGGACTTGCATGTTTTACGAACTATTTATGACAAATGTGCAAATAGTGAGCCCTGGAATGGTTTTGAACAACAGCTTCTTTCTGCCAAAATTACATCAATAGACGCCGAACGATCTTTTTCTCTATACAAAAACATTTTCTCGTCGCGAAGGACGTCATTTACAGTTACTTCCACAACACATTACCAGGGTTATGAAATTACATATTACTAGGTAAGCACTAATTGTGTAAGAATAAGTCTAGACACGGCACTGCTACGGACACTTTCGCCGCAGTTTATAATTTACACTTAAACACCAACCGTGAACCGTATTGTATTTGATGTGAATGATCTCATTCACTGCGCACCAATTGCCCGTTCTACCGTACCGCCTATGGTATTGCCACTTTCGTCGCCGCTCTAGTTATAATACATTGTTACATCACCTCTCAAAATCCTTGTAAATTTGTTTATAATTTCCAAATTTAATTATCATTAAAGGCGCCCAGCAAAATATAAAGATAACATTTAAATACTGAATAAAAATTCTGTAACAATATCAATAGATTTCTTGACCTGTTTTGAGATAGTGATAAACCAAGGAAAATAGAAAAAGAAGTTGAAATGTGACGTCGAGGTAGAAAGAATTTAATTCAATAGCAAAAATTGCACATGAGAAATAAATATAAAATCGATTGCATGAACAGTAATGTGGGAAGAAATTTGAAAGAAGATTATATTGTAAATGACAACAACCGTGTAAACCTCGGACAAATACCTTTAACACTATCACGGAAAGAAAGTAAAGAAAGCAATTTCAAAAATCAGTAACGCCTTTATAGCAATGAATAATGTTTTTTTAAGTATATTTTAACAAAAACATTAACTTAAAGTAGGGGAATATACTTTCAGATAATACTGTACGTACATACTCCTTTTTCCGGGTGGCTAACAGTGGTATATTCGCATCTGTTGAAGCCCGAGACGGCATTTACCCCACAGATTGAAATGGAAGGCAATATGAATTGACCGACAATATACATATCGAGCACATGTCAAGGAAATAAATAATGCCAATATAGGAAACGCTGGCATAGGCATAACTTGACTAAGGCACGTACCGAACACACCTCTTGCACGGACGGACGACTCGCTGGGGTTGAAAAAGGGAAAAGTCAGAGAATAAGATTGCACATGGTCTTCGGTCTAATGTGTACGTACCTCCATCATGTAAACTAGTTGTGGTTATAGAAGCTATTCTTGTTTAGGTTTAAAATAAGTGCGCGATCAATATGCTATTTTCTTCTCCTTATTATAAAAAGATACAATTTTAATATTTTATTAGTATTTATTGAAAGAACTATAAAGAATGAAGAAAATAAGAGAACTGTATACGTACTATAAGGTATATAGAATGAGGCCGGGTTAGCAATCGGTGAGCCCAGACATGAAAACACAAACATTTTGGCAGAAAATTATTTTATTTTACAAAGCATTCTCCTTGTAGTACATTATATTTGGTCCATTGGTATTCGAACTCATTAATTCCTTCAGAGAGTTAAATATCAAACTGTTCAAAATATGTGTTAGTTGCAGTGATTACCTCATTCGACACAATCTCTTACCACCGATCTACATTTTCCGATTATGAAAAAAGAAAAAGTTCGACAGTGCCAATATGGCGAATATGCTGGTTATGAAAGTTCGAAATGTAGTTCATGAATTATTCCCATTGAAACGGTCGTTTCATAATCGTGAAGAATAAGCACTCGTGTTTTACCAGGTGCGACACTTTGAAATTATCTGCTGATGATGACAACTTGGTTGTCGAAATGCGTATACAGAATTTACAAATAGTTAATTGTGGAAAGGGGTTATATATCAACCTTATTGATCAAGTCAATCAACCACAGGCTCCATCAAATTCAACTAATTCACTTCAACCTTCATTATATTTGAGTTCCCTCTATTCTGATGCTCAATAATATTTAGCATATTTCTTTACGTTTCCTCTACTAATACGATATTATCTGCATAGGTGAGCTCGTCTACTATTGCAGGTGTTAGTTGCAATTTTTTATGTGTAGTTTCCTTATTAAAAAAGAATCATAATTGCATAATTAACATAAGAATCACAACATCGCAAATAAGTAATGGAGCGTTTCTCTTTTTTCCTAAAGGCATGTGTACGTATTCTTATTTAAGCACTCCAAAACGAAGAACTTTAATTAATATTTAAATTGAATGGTCTTTCGGATAATTAAAAACATAAAACACGTTCTATCACAGAACACATGCACGAGACATACCGAGTGCGCAGAGAGTGGACAAACGTAATAAATATGGTCAACCTAATCTTGAAATGAAATTCTGGTCAAAACGCGCACAACACATCTACTAGCACATAAATGGGAAATGACTGTGTAACATCACTACCATCAGCAGCGTGTTCAAACAAACGAGTAAAACGAGTCCATAACCATTTTCATATTCAAACACGCTAGAGTTCAACCCGAAGGCACAATTTTGCCATTATCCCGATAGATGTATAATATACCGTATGTCAAGGAAACGTAAAATATATAATAAAATTTCAAGTATCCACAATAATGATTTCTCAAATATGTAGGTTTATGAGTTACGTTAAAGTAATGGGTTTACTTAACATCGTTTTTATTATTTCGTATTAAATAAGAAAGTGTCGATATTAAAAGAATAAAGAAAAGTTCTGTTACATGTGATAGTCACGTAAATTAGAATTTTGGAAAAACGAAAAAAAAAATTTTTTGGGAAAATATTCATATACAGATATGAAAATTCGAAAACGTAAAATCTGTATAAGACGAGCGGCGATAGTTACAAAAAGATGTTGTTTCGAGAGGTGACCGTCTTATAGGACTTAAATTTAATACTTTAGTATTAAATGCTCCTTAACTTAATAACGCGCAGAATTCTAGTGAAAATTAAAAAAGATTCATTACAAAGGGTACTAGGAAAGTTTTACAATACAGCTTTGTTTATTTAATTTTTTCAAAGTAATTTCCTCTACACTCAATACACCTCTTCATCCTCCAGTTCTACCGAGTTTCACTAGGGAGTAAAGCACACTCGCTGTTCCAACCCCGCAGAAGATCCTCATCACTGGAAAACCGCCTCCCTTTTAGCTTCATTTTCACATGCGGGAACAGTGCAAAGTCGCAGGGAGCAAGGTATGGACTGAAGAGTGGGTGCTCGAGAAGTTTCATTCCTGTCGTGGTCAAATATTCGGTGCAGGCTTTGCCGAGGTGAGCTAGAGCATTATCCTGATGGAGGAATCAGGTGTCCCTTCTTGACTTTGGCAGCAGGTTCATCATAGATCCAATGACTTTAGGCTGGCACTGTTCAGTATACCCCTTAGCTGTGACTGTCTTCTATGTGTCCAAAACGACGCGTTCCACAATTCCACTCGATTTGAAAAATACAGCTATCATTTTCTTCTTTACAGATCGGGATTTTCTGAAAGACCTAAACTTTGTTTTGAGCTTTGGTCGACACATCGTAGTAGTACAGCCAAATCTCGTCATCTGTCACGATGTTGTTCACATACAGAGATTGTCCCTTATTAAACTTTTTTAGCATCTCCCGGCACCAAGTCACGCGTCGTGTCATCTGCTCTTCAGTCAGCTGATGCGGCACCCAGAGAGAACAAAGGTTCTTCATGTGCAAATGATCATGCAGAATCGAACGAATTGCTGGTGCATTTAGGCCTAAAGTACCCTCTATCTGTTGGTAGGTCAGTCGCCTGTCCTCGCGAAGCATTTTCCTCACAATAGTAACGTTTTCCTCCGTAACTGACGTTCGTGGCCTTTCCGGCCTCTCAGCACCCTCCACAGTTAAATTCCCCCTTTGGAATTCTCTATGCCACCTGAATATCCTTGTGCGATGTGGACAACTGTGGGTGTACACTCTCACTGCTAATGAATAACTAAGCCCATCGACATGGCGCGGCGGCTACTATGCACGTATGAACATGTCTCAACATACAGCAACAAACAGCTTCCTACGATTCATTGTTGCACCATATTGCAAAACTTTCCTAGTACCCTTTGTACAAAAGACAAAATAAAATTCAAATAGTCTATCGGAGGAATAAATAAATAAAATTACGTGAGCGATTTACAGAAACTAAGTTGTACAATATATAAAGGGTTTTCCAATAAGGACTTGACAACTTTTTTTAAAAATAAAATGCAGACCATTTGAGATATTTCAAAAACTTTATTATCGGGTTGAAGTACAATCAAAACATTTATGAATGGAACTCGACTTCCTTCATATTGCCACCGCGGGCACGTTTGCAGCGGTCGATTCGTTGGAGCCAATTTTCGAAGACTCGGCCACACAATTCGGCCGATATTTCGCGTTCAATGTTGGCTTTGAGCTCTTCCAACGTTGTCGGCTTGTTGGCATAGACCAATGACTTGACGTAGCCCCAAAGAAAAAAGTCTAGAGGCGTTAAATCGCACGAACGAGGCGGCCAATCGACTGGTCCATTTCTTGAGATAACACGCTCATCAAACTTACTCTTCAAGAAATCGATTGTAACGTGTGCTGTGTGGCTTGCTGCTGAAACCACATGTTGTCCAAGTCCATATCTTCCAATTCGGGCCAAAAATAATCGGTAATCATGCCGCGATAACCATTCACAGTAACGTGACGATCATTATCGTCGACGAAAAAATATGGCCCTATGACGCCGCCGGTATGCAAACCGCGCCAAACAGTTATTTTTTGTGGACGAAGTGGTATTTCATGAAACACATGTGGAGTTTCACCCGACCAATAACGCATATTTTGCTTATTGACGAACCCATTGAGCCAAAAATGAGCTTCGTCACTGAAAATGATTTTGCGATGAAATTGATCATCTTGGCGCATCTTTTCCGGAGCCCAATCGGAGAACGTACGTCGCTTCAAATGGTCCATCGGCTTCAATTCTTGAGTCAGCTTGATCTTGTATGGGTGTAAACCAAGATCCTTACGCAAAATTCGCCATAAAGTGGTCTGGGCGATGCCCAATTCTTGAGAACGCCGTGGAATTGACTGATTTGGATCATTTGCTACGGAGGTTTCAACGGCAGCGATATTTTCGACACTTCGACCAACCCGTTGTCTCACTGGCACGGTAACATCATACAACGAATATGTACACTCAAATTTTTGCACTAAACTTGTTACTGCCTGTCTACGAGGGCGAGAATTACGACCGAAAATCGGAGTTAACGCTCTTAAAGTAGCGGTCACCGACTCCGAATTTCTGTAGTAAATTTTTATAATTTGCAGACGTTGTTCATTCGTGTACTTTACCATGATGAGAATGTTAAGTTTCCTGAATAAATTGACAGTAACAGTTCGATGATTAGTGAAAGGGTGCGATCACAAATTGAATTACAAGTTGTCAAGTCCCTATTGGAAAACCCTTTATTTGTCGATAAACAAAGTTAATTCATTACTTCTAGCAAAAGAGCTATGCAAATATAAATTAGTTGTACAAAGGGACCTATACAAAGTTTTCAATAAAGATTTAATTTTCACAAATTTTCAAAATAATTTTCACCGCATTCTATGTACTTGTCCATTCTTAGAAACCAGTCATAAAATCAAACCTTCCCTCCGTCCTCGTCATTTCACACCTTAAGAAAATCTCCATCGTTAGAATTTTCCTCTCTTTCGGCCGTTTCTTGACATGAGAAACCGAAATTTAGCCTTTAGAAAACATGTTCCAGCACTTTTAGCCCAACTTCGACAACTCTGGCCAAACACTTCTCGGTATGCACTTCACAACTCTCAAAATTTCCGGACAGACACAGGCGTTTCTTAATTTTCAGAGAAGAAGTTTCGTTGTGTTTTAATGGGGACATACTAGTAATAAAGTCACATTTTGTCGTATGTCTAGGCGTTTATAACACGAGATATTTCAAAGGATGTTCAATCTTACTTACTCGAAGATGTTCGTGTAAAATGATACATATCGAAGCATAAAAATTCCCATTCTTTTATCTCGCGATAAGTTACATCTATCGGACTTGAACATCTTCCTGAGAACATCGATGTTCCTTCGATAAGAAACAAGTTGAGGTGTCCGATCCTCATAATACCTTCCAAACCGAAATTACCTCTCTGGACCTCCGTACATCCTCTAGCATAGGAGCTATTTCCTCCCAACACCTAAAATGTATATTGAGCTATTTACACTACTACAGTTCAGGTGGAGCTAACATTAAGAAGCCGAGTGGCTGGGTACAGTGTAGACTTAAACAGCTTTCGATCATACTAAACTTGTTACTATGTGCAACAATAGGTTTCTCCATGTTGCAATGCCTTTTCTATATCTTTTATGTGTTGCAACAACGATGCCTCCACCATAATAGTGAAATTGAAGGATTGTTTGTAACCGGTTCTGAGAAATATTATATAACTAAGGAGGAAGGTTCTATGTGGTAGTCACATAGTCCAAATACCAAGTTTACCACCAGTTTACTAACACTATTATTAATGAAGTATTATGGTTTTCCGAATTTTCCATTTTGGCGATTTCTTCTTCAATGTTAGCTTTCAAGACTTGCAAGGTTCATGGTTTGTTGTGGTAAATGCGAGATTTTAAAAAGCTATTAGATCTGGCGGTCTAGAAGGTCAATTCGAATCTCCAAAACGGGAGATCACTCGACCTGTAAATTGGTGTCTCAAAATCTCCATCGTTGCCGGAGCTGTGTAAACGGTTGTTCCACCCTGTTGCTCACCATTTATGGTTACGGTAGTGCCAGCGGCGTCTTCAAAAAAATAAGGGCCAATCACTTTTTAACGACCAATGCCGCACCAAACAGTCACTTTGAGGGGATGCAATGTCTCTTCATGCATTTCATGCGCAATCTCTGTGCCCCAGAAACGTACATTTTGTTTCCACTTGAGTGGAAATAGGCTTCGTCACTCATTATGATTTTTGATATGAAATCATTCTTGTCTTGTACCAAGTTAACGGAGCATGGCAGTAAGATAACTTTGTCCGACGGTCAGCAGGCAGTAATTCGTGAACAGTTTGCACTTTGTAGGGGAACATTTTCAAATCGTTCACCAAAATTCGTTACAACGAACGTCTGCTGATGCCTAATTGTGTGCATCGTAGTCTCGTTGATGTTTATGGATTCTCTCTGACGTCGTTGGCAACAACAGCGATGTTCTCGGTGGAACGAGCAATACGATGCCGGCCACTTCATGCGACATCTGTAGTGGAACCAGTTTCCACGAGGCGCTCAGCCAAACGCTTAATTGTTCGAGCGCATGGAACATGACGACAAGGGAGACGACGACGAAATTTACGCTGCACTAAAACAGCAGACCGAACATTTGTCAAATAAACGGTAACAATAATTCCATGTTCTTGCCATGTATATCGCTCCACGGCTGGTTGACAACTAGTTCTCTATATATCTATATCGCAAATGTCAAAGCAGAGTGACATTTGGTGCCATCTGCACAAATGGCAACCAATTCAAATTATGACATTAATTTTGCGCCAACTGTTAGTTACTCTCGGATTTATAATAAAATGAAAAGCTTGTGAAGGATGAAGACAATAGTTTACATCAATTTCTTTCCGCACATGTATAATTGTTACATTATCATTGTCCCCATTCGTATCTTCACCATTCTCGAAAATATACATCAAAACTATGACATTCGCAGTCGATATCTCCACTATCGTGAGAATCACTATATTATGTTATATGTAAGTTATATGCAGTAAAAGTTCACCGTCGGTGGTATTATCAAAATAAATTACACCCTTCACCATTATCAAAAGTATGGATAAAATTCCTCGCACAATATTTACCAACTTCCTTATTTTCTGATGCAAAACTGATTATTCAAAAGTATAACAACATACTCAGTAATAAATAACGGGAGAGATGATAGCCAACAACAGTCTGATAAAGTACTTGAATGAGGTTAAAACTGAATTAAACGGGAAAAACCGTTTCCCATTATTTCTCTTTTTATAAAAATCAGGGTCGAAACGATAATAGCGTAGCCCACTAAATTTTCCAAAAATTTAGAACGCGAATTCCATCTTGTCTGCAGTTGAAAGATTAATAATATTAAATAAATTAAATTGAAAGAAAGTCAAAATATACACAAAAATTTTAACTGTGCATCTTTCACAGCGATAATCACCGGTTATAAAGATTTAATATACGCTTCAATAGCCACGATGTTCTCTATTCCACCCTTCTAATACACCGAAAATAATGTCAACACATTAAGATTCAAAAGTTTTTTGCATTAATCTGTTCCCGATTTGAATGCATACCACGAACGCTTGTATGTACGTATGTATAGTATGTATGGGGATGCCGGTCGTATCGGATCCTCAGTTACCAGTTGTTGACCGGGGTAGTAATGTCAATTTATGCATATTAATAAGTTCGAAAGCACTTTCGGAGGGTCCCTCATTCGCCGTCAGTTTAACACACTTATCTCATTGTCGGTTGAATATCCAATGTTTGACCCAGCGTAATCTGATATCAGTTATAGGCGCCTACATTATACATTACCAAAATTGAACCGACAGGATCCTTGAAATAAACAGATACGTACGTGTATAACTAACATTTTTGTACACATTTATGTGAATATAAAGTCTTTCTAATACGTTCTACGTACATTTATTTTTCTCTCTTTCTATTGTGTGTAAGAGGATCGAGACGGCGGAATTGGGAAGCAGTAGGAAGAGAACTAGCGGGCGAAGAGAAAGTGCTAACACAGCATATTTTACAAATCCATAAATGCTGTTCCTTTTTACCAGCCGGTTCGCCCTGCCTGTCCTGACCGCGTCTACTTCAGTATAATTTCTCCTTCGATTTTCTTTTGTTTTTCCGCCAGATAATAAAATGCGATGGTTGGGAGTGTTTGTGCAGTTTATTCGATTTCATTTTCTCTTGTTCCCATAAGTATTATTTTTTTGAGATTTCTCTTTTTAAAGTAACTAATTTAATAACAAATATAGATAGAGAATTTAAAAATTTATCTAAAATCACAAACAAAATTAATTGGAAGTGAAGAAACTACATTTTGTTGTTCTAAATATACCTTTCAATCACCAATATGGGAGGATTCCGAACTTAAAAGCTTTGTATACAAGAATGTTTCGATAATTACATGGCCTGACAAAGAAACGCAAGTATTTTGAACAACAAATATTGTGCTTTTCAATTTAATCTCCTGCTGGCTTAACGCACTCCAACGATACTCCAAATTAGCAATGCATTTATTGTCGTGGTTAATGAATCCAAGTAAATAATAACTTTTTTACAAATAAAATTCTAGTCAAATTGGACACATATTACAGCATTAAAAGTAACTCTTGTAAATTTCACGTCCAATGTGTTATTTAATACAATAAAAACACTACTTTAAATCGTTCAAGATTACATTTTGAAGTATTATTTTGCGAAATCTAAATGGTACAAATTGTTTAAAAAGTTGAATAAACAGAGTTCGAATTTCTACTTATTAAAACGTTTAAGAATTTCACATTTTAAAGGTAGATGGAATGTCATATCGTATGTGATACTATGTCAACGATAGCAAAACTGTTCAAAAATATCGAAATCAGTGTTGTGACTGACGTATGCTGAAACGTAACTTTCGTAGACTAAAACGTTTTCTTGTCGAAACAAAACACTGGGGTTCAATTTTATTGTTCCTTTTGTGTTAATAATGTTTCATATAAAATGTGCCTAATATTAATATACATATGATGGTGTGCTTGCTTGGTAAATAATCAACGAAAAGAATGACTTTATAAACTCAGAAAGTTGTTAGTGAAGAAAGTAGCCCGACATTTTCGTGTACTTTTACTTTTGACTTTCAAAATCATAAATCAAAGTTTTATCCACCGTTATAATTTTTACAGAAACTTTTACGGATCTATGCTAACTTCAAATTCGTCTCAGATACAATTCGTTTTGTACGTTTTTGATCAGCCGTTAAAATTATAAGAATCCAATATGCAAAGACTTTTGTGACTCACTTTATAACGTGAAGCTTTTTCAATATTTCCTCTTAAAAACATATGTTTCTAATATTAATTGTACCGCAATCCTTTAATTTTACAACATTAAAATTCCGAGAGATGGTCATCTAATATAGTGGCGGTGTTATAATCATAATAATAAATTTTTTGAGGACTTGAGACTCCTTTAGAAGGGATATTGTTTCCATTTTATCATTTTTTGCATAAATTCAAGCAACTAGAGATTAAAATTAATAAATTTTCTCAGTGACTCCAGAGATGTCCGGATATGGTCATATAGTGATGAGAAGAGCCCCAAGAAAGCCAATAACGAAAACGCTTCCAACAGAAACGGAACTAGCTAGAGGATTTGACCGTCTGCGTTACATCTCTGGAGTCACTAAGAATATCCGAAAGATATTGACGAAGAAGAATGTACAAATTTGTTTTAGTATTACAGTCACCATTCGATATAACTTTTCTGAAAACAAAGACAAATTGTCACAAACAAGATGAAGGAGTTGAATTTGATGGAGCCTGTGGTTGATTGACTTGATCAATAAGGTTGATATATAACCCCTTTCCACAATTAACTATTTGTAAATTCTGTATACGCATTTCGACAACCAAGTTGTCATCATCAGCAGATAATTTCAAAGTGTCGCACCTGGTAAAACACGGCGAAGAAATTGCACGAAAAATACACTCCGTACGCGATCCGCACCGTTGCAAACCAAGATGTACACTTAGTGTACATCTTGGATCAAGATGTACACTTAGTGTACATCTTGGTTTGCAACGGTGCGGATCGCGTACGGAGTGTATTTTTCGTGCAATTTCTTCGCCGTGTTTTACCAGGTGCGACACTTTGAAATTATCTGCTGATGATGACAACTTGGTTGTCGAAATGCGTATACAGAATTTACAAATAGTTAATTGTGGAAAGGGGTTATATATCAACCTTATTGATCAAGATGAAGGAGCCTACAAAGTAATGTGCAAGTGCAATAAGAGCTGTGTCAGACAAACAGAAAAATCGATTAAACAAAGAATTGAGGATGATCAGAGCGATACACGGGAAAAAGGACAATCAACGGTTACAGAACATATACACAAGAACAAACATAAGGTAAACTTCGAAGAAGAGATAGAGAGGGGTCCAAATTTAAAACGCAATGACAATTATAGACTTAGTAGCACCTAGAAGAACCTACTACGAGAATTCGTCACGATCATTGGAACACAATGATCACGTACCGGCGAACCGAAGACATACAGTGTGTATCAGCCAAATGGAATAAATTCGATAATAATTAAATGGAAGGGTGTTCGAAAAAACGCTCGGATACGTCGATTGGGATTTTTAGTTGCGTATTTTTTTAAATAAAAAGTTTATATACAGGGTGTGTCATGTAAAAGTGGTCAACACCAACTTTCTTATTTTAAATACAATACCCTGTCAAATATTAAATTTTTGGATTCTTTAGAAAATTCCAGACATATTTCATGTACAATGTCCTATACCTACCTTCGACAGTTTCGAAAATATTAAATGTTTTCAGATTAATAATTTTGTTTACAATTAAAATAAGATTTTCACATAATAGTTTGTTTACCGAACTATTAAGTGAAAATCTTTAATTGTACTTGTACTTCGTTTTAAAATACCTTGCCTTAGCAAAGTGTTGTCAGTGTCATAGTGTTGTCAGTGTCATAAATGTTTGAATTTCCTTAACTACATTTCAGCAAAATGGTTCATTTAACAGAAATGCACAAAATAACAATTCTGCAGATAATTGGTTATGGAGATAACACACGGACACAAATGGAAGTTGCTCACTTATTTCATGAGAAATTTCCAAATTTGCCGCCTATATCCCAAGGAACATTTAGTAAAATAGAAAAGCAGTTTCGCGAGTTTGGACATGTAAGGTAAATAAAAAAAGCAGCTGCGAATGCAGTAAGTAATGATACCAAACTGGATATTGTGCTCGAGTTTGAAGAAAACCCGCATACTTCTAGTAGACAAGCAGCGTCAATGTTCGATGTTTGCCATTCATCGATTACTCGCACATTAAAAGAAAATAAAATGCATCCCTATAAAATTATACCAACTCAGGAGCTCATGGAAGACGACTTTGATAGGAGAACGTACTTTTGTGAACAAATGATGACAATGTTAGATAACAATGTGATCCAATTAGAACAAATTTTATTTTCTGATGAAAGTACCTTTACGCTTCACGGTCCTCACTGGATGAGGGAAGAACATACGCAATACCCTGAGAAGGTTAATGTTTGGGCAGAAATTGTTGGAGATCATATCGTAGGTCCTTTTTTCATTGATGGAAATTTGAATGGCGACAATTATTTAGCATTGCTTCAAAATAATCTCGTGCCAGCTTTGACAAACTTATATATATATCCTGATCTAGCAAACCCACAAGTTCCAGCAAATACGATGTGGTTCCAGCAAGATGGAGCACCACCCCATTACCAAATCAATGTCCGGCAGTACCTCAACCTAATATTCCCGAATCGGTGGATAGATAGGCGAGGATCGATGGAATGGCCAGCACGATCCCCTGATCTAACGCCATTAGACTTCTTCTTATGGGGATATGTCAAGAGTCTAGTATACAAAACTAAACCCCTCGACTTAGCTGACTTTAGAAGACGAATAATAGTTGCGATTAGATCGGTCACACCTGAGATGTTGAGCAACGTTAGAAAAAATTTTTATTTAAGATTAGGATGTTGTCAAGACGTTTGCGGCAAACACTTTGAACATCTCCTACAGTGACATTAATGTTTTTCTTGTTATTTTTTACATTATCAAAAATTTTTCAAATTAATCTGAAAACATTTAATATTTCCGAAACAGTCGAAGATAGGTATAGGGCATTGTACATGAAATATGTATGTCTGGAATTTTCTAAAGAATCCAAAAATTTAATATTTAGCAGGGTGTTGCATTTAAAATAAGAAAGTTGGTATTGACCACTTTTACATGACACACCCTGTATATAAACTTTTTATTTAAAAAAATACGCAACTAAAAATCCCAATCGACGTGTCCGAGCGTTTTTTCGAACACCCTTCCTTTTAATTATTATCGAATTTATTCCATTTGGCTGATACACACTGTATAGTTATAAACAAGAGCGACAACGGAGAGAATCACTCTTATAGCATATCCTAAAGAAGCTGATAGTATGGACAGCGAAACGATGATGTAAAGTGCGACAGCGTAGCGAAACCTTTAAGGAGCTTGTACTCGTACTACAAATAAAAATATAATTTTTAGTTGGCCAAATTCTCATCCACAATGCATGAGAAATCTAATATAAGATATTGCAACACATTACAATCAAAAGTCTCGATTCGTTATACCTTATATAGAAGAATAAGAAATTCTTTTAATGTAAAACGTGTATATACAGTACCGTACAATCGAATTAGGACCAGTCATTTTTATTGTAAATGCTTTCCACAAATTTTTATGTAACATAAATTACATTCCAAAAGGGTTATTATTAATTATTAAAATCTAATTAACTAAACATTAAATGACGACTACAAACTTAACAGTTCTAATAACGACGCGAACAATTTGGTAATAATTCTCATAAAGTTGGCAGTATGAACGACGGAACGGATGATTACAGTTTTAGAACGATATGTTTTCCAGTCCTTCCAGGCCTTAAACCGAAAGAAACACCAAATAGTGCGAAACTATGTTGAAACTAGTTGAAAATCAATACATTTCATTCCAATATTATTATCGCAGATTTGTTTTGCAGCATCTTCATGCGACTGTTCAACACTATTCACTTCTCCAAATATAAGGCTAGCATTTTAAGAAAAGTTCCTCTTAGGAATATGATAAAGACAGCCAATAGACAAGTTGTCATTATTACTACAATCACGGAAGATATGTCTGAAATTAAATGAAAACTGAATGGCACATCGTCTACCCCGTTTATATCTTGACTTGTCTTCAACATCTAGGCAGTAACTTTGAAAATATCATTTCCGATTTCATAAATGACAAATGAAGGACGTACGTTAAGTGTCAGAACGAGATCTCCGCCCCTCTTTAACAATAATTGTCAACAATAAAGAGGGATTAAGATAGGGGTATAGAGAGCAGGGGTTTAAATATCGTTCCTTCCGCTTCTTCAGTACTACCCTCGGTCTTTCAAATATCACACCCGCACATGCACACAGCATAGGAGAAACCACAATCAGTGTTTATAACTTCATAAAACACAAGGACGTGAATTGATTGTACGTACTGATTGGTGAAGGTAAATTCATTCATTCATGCTTGCGTGGAGTTGCAAGTTTTTCGTGTCGTAGCGAGGGGTTGAAGACTGTAGAAAAGCGCTGCAGGAGAGTGAGACGTGTAGGTAGGGTGAGTGACAGTTCGTAGACTGCATTCGAGATCATCGTTGTGTCGGTTCTTCTTTGCTCTCGGCACTATTACCCTTCGATAATTGAAAATCAATTTTCACGCACACGTCTTTGCGATTTTATGTCTTTACCTGATCTACGGGAGGAATTTTAAGTTGTTTCTTTATATTATTTTATGATTCGAACACACCTCTTTTCAAAATAAATACTTTCTTACTCTTAAAGGAAGCGCTTATCTGCTTAACGAGTATTTAATTACATGTAGGTTTCCTCGAAAAGTATTCAATTCAAATTAATTATATGGGAGTACCAAACTGATTATAGTAAAAATTGTCAATCAATTTAGGGAGCAGAATGGGATCGACAGTTCGTTTGTTTCGGTTTAAAACAAACATTTGGAATCAATATTCAATATCAGATACCTATATTTACCGTCAACTGTATAGAAGGGTGGGCCAAAAAGACCCTGGAATGAAAATGAAAAGAACTTTGCGACTTTAATTGCGTTTATATCTTGTCATAATCCCCTGCTCCTGGAGCAACAATGATCCAAGGTCTCTGTGCCTTGATAAAATTCAAAACTTTCAATTTTATTAAAATAAGTATCTGCAACAGCGCTAACATCGTTGGTTTTGAAAATTTCTGACTTTACGTGAAAGAAGAAGATAATCGGATGGTGTTCAATCATGCGAACAAGATGAGTGTGGCAACAAATCGAAACATAATTCTTTAATTTATGCCATAGCAACAACACAAGTGCAGAACCAGGACGTTTTCCATTAATTCCCTGCTTTATTTGTCTAAAAAAAACTCGCACAATATGCTTTTGAGATAGTTTAGCCTTTTGAAAGGTAATCAATAAAAAGAATACCTTATCGTTCCTGCAGATACAACGACCATTTTCTTGTTTAGTACGGAGGAGGACCAGTGCGGCCACTGTTTATACTGTTATTTTTTTTCCGACATACAATAATGGACTTTAGTCTCATTTGTGGTGATAAGACGGGGTATAAAATCTATCTTGTTTCTTTCGAAAACGCTCTAAACACTCACTAGAAATTTATATTTACTCCAATTTTTCATCGACATTGATCAGTCATCCATTTCACGGTCAGCTTCTTTAGAGACAATTCTTTATTCAAAATATAACATGCACGTTATCTTGGTGTCCTGATGAATGTTGCTATCGAAACGATATATTATATGTACATATGTATACATAATAAAAAGCCATCTATCGAATAAAAGTAAAATCATTTTAACCGTCATAAATAGAACACGGAATGGTAGAAGTCTCTTTTGCCCATGCACCTGTGTGAACACAAACGCGTAGTTATTTTTTTTCAGAGTTCTATAATCGACCAAAAAATAATATTGAATGAACTCTTTATCATTGTTAAAAGGTAAGTATTTGTTCCTTATCTTGAAGTTTTTATAATTTAGCCCAGCGAACATTTGTAATATTTTTATTGAAGTGAAATAATTTGATATTTTCTAAGCGTTTTCTCTATGCATCTTATGTTTATTTAACTATTGAATAATTACAGTTATGAAAAAATGAATAATTACAGTTATGAAAAAATGACATTCTACAGTTTGTTGAGTTAAAAAGTTCCTTTTTTCTCAGTGCGCAGATTGTTCAGGCCATCCAGTACACCACGGTTATAGATTTCGAACCATAAAATAGAGTTAGTTCTAAAAGTTTCTCTAAAGTAAAGGCTGTTTCAAATTGCGCGGTTTTTTCAAGAATAAATAAAATGTAGATGGCGCACTGAATTCGTCTGGGTATGCGGGCATTTAAAAAGTGTGATGTATGACATTTATAAAGACTATTTTCCTTGGGGCTATGTGAAAAATCAGGTTTATAAAAACAATCCACAATCAATTCCTGCTTTGAAAGATGAAATTATTCGTGTCATTGGTGAGATAGAGCCTCAAATATGTCAAAATGTCATCGAAAATTTTAACAAAAGAGTGGATGTCAGTGGAGCTACAAGAGGAGGCCATTTAGTAGATATTATTTTTCGCATATAAATGTCATAACTGATACTTCAATTACCAATAAAAAGTTTTTGAAGGTGAATGCAAATTATGTGTTTTATTTATTCTTTAAAAAAACCGCGAAATTTGAAACACCCTTTATCCCAAGGAACAATTTTTAAATTTCGCGGGTGTTTTAAGTTGCCCAAGGAAAAAATAACTACATCTAAAATTATATTTTATTTTATTAGAGCATGAATATTAATAATTAAGGTGTATATTTTAAAATCAAAATTAAAACGAAAACCGTACGCATTAAAAACATGTTATTTCCTAATTTCTTGAATGAATTGAAATCATAGCTAACCTTTATTTTTACTACTACCAACTCAAAACTACCGCGAAATTTAAAAATTGTTCCTTGGGATTTGAGTATACTGACATATACATGAAATGGTTAGGTATAGGAGTAATAAAAACTAAAGAATTTTTAGTTTTATTTTAACTTACCACGTTCTATATAATCCCTTTTATAGTGCAGTAACTTTATCCCAACAATCCAGGTATTATTGAAAGGGAACACAGAAATTATTATCTGAAAGTTTCTTCAAAATCGCCTCGAAAAAACTTAACAGCATCCAATTCTGTTTAAAAACCGAAGTCCCTTAAGTTTCTCTTTCGTTTGAGGATATAACTATATCAGAATAATGCGCAGAGAGCAATTGACGTTTCTACATTTCAAAAATTGCGCTTTTGGGGATGTGTTCCTTCATTAACTGATAATACTTTTTTATTATATGTACATAACTGGGAGTTACTATCATATAAAATACACCATCGCCCTGTGGGCTCCCCGTAGGTCATAATTTCAAAAAATTTATATTAATATTCTTGCATGTAATTATACTTGATACCCTACTACTACCCCTACTTGATGCGGGTATAAAAATTAACCCCGCGAAATGGATCTATCATTTGCACTTCGGCATTTGAAGTGACCACATATCGGTAGAACGCAATCGTATTTCTCAAAATCTTTTGTGTTTTGGTGATTGTTGTGCAATGGAATTCCAGGAAGTAGGTATGTACTCTATTCTTGTTTACTTTTTTTAATGATACTATTCCATAATATTTAAGTAATGTGACTGCTACGAACATAAATAATAAAATTTTAACTTTTTCATGTATTTCTTATTTTCTGAGACTATTAACTACTTTTTCCCATAATTCCCCGTTTCCCGTTTATAATATATATGAATATAAAACTTACGATCTCTAGTATAAAAATCATAAAGTATCGTCGTCCACAAAAATCCTCCGCGCTTTCTATATAACTTCTACGTCATCGTAGGGCACCCGTAGACTATGTCTATAAACCGGCTAAAATGCAACATTTGTAATTATATCCTTTATAATTTATTTCAGGCAATGTTCACAAGTGTTGATTCACTAGAATTCACATGTTTGATCTCTGGCTGTCAAATTATGGAACGGATGCGGAAAAGACTCGTCATGTGCTACACATAGTGTTAGAGCTCTTACCCGGCATAGAAAATGTGGACATTAACAGTTTGCGTAAACGTGTCTCTTACATCTGCAAAAAATTGCGGAATAGTGGAAAAAGAGTAACAGTATGAAGTCAAAGTTTTTACAAAAACATTCAGATTGGCTAAATGCAGAAGAAGAATTCAACCTCTCAAGAGAAAGCACAAGAGGTAACGGCAATATGCAATCAGAGCAATCGTCATCGTCATCGTGGTGACCCAAGAAAGATTTCTCCGATTGTAGTAAGCGGCCAAAGCGTAGAAGATTAACTGAATTATCGAAGGTAGATAATTCTGCATTCAATGTGCTACTGGACAATTTCGATAGGTCTATCACAATTTTTTCGCAACCAAATCCAGACGATGTTTTATCGCTCATTGTAGAGTCTAAATTGACCAAACATAATATTTATTTGTCAAAAACTTTGTTGATTTTCACATTTTCTCCAAGGTTATATACCATCATATAAGAAAGTATAAAATGCGAAAAAGCGGTGTTATCCTTCGGAAGAAAACGTCACAGAATCATCCGCTCAATGGAATTGCAAAATTTACTTGATCACTCGAGTCCCAAAAGGCTGTTTTAGAATGTATTCCTTCTGAATCTTTAGACAATATGGTGTTATTAGGAAAATGGGGATTTGCAAGTTGTCGGATGAAAGCGACTGCATTGTTTGGAAAAACCCGCGACAATCATCTACGCGTTATTGTAGGCCAATCAGACTTCAGTTCGCAAAAAAAAACTTCCGTTCTTTCTAAACAAGAAGAGACTTATTTCAAAATTAAATTAATAATTTACGAACTTCTGTATTTAAATTTACTATCCATGAAGGTAGAGTGAAACATTCATCACAATTGACTGTGGTCGACAGGATGGTTTGTATCGCTATTAGTGAGAGAGCCACCATGAGATGTTACATTTGTAATGTTACAACGAAAGAAATGAATAATATAGATAATTGTCCACGCAAACCAGTTGAGGAGAGTAGGTACGAATTTGGTTTGTCATCACGTCATGCACATGTCTCATTTAGTATATATCTAATTTCATACAGAATTTCTATTAAGAAATGATATATTAGATCCGGAGAAGATCTCCATCATCTTAGGACTAAAACAGATTTCGTTGCCATATTGGTATTATAAAATCACAAGTGCATAAAATCAACTCCTTTTTGTGACAATACAATTTATAACATAAGGTGCAATTACTGAAAACTTATGAGTATCCATAGCCAAACATTTAATAAGAAGAACATTTGTTAAAATGGAACAGTTTTATCGAATGTCCGCATTTATATTAATTGCTACATTATGTACTGATATCTACCACCGCATTTCATTGACAGCTTCATAAATAATTCAAATTTTAACGTTCCAAGTAAGGTACCAATATGAAGATTACGCATATCTGCATATATTTACTCCTCGCGTAATATACTGATATCAACCAGCTCGTTTACTCGGGAAAGTGATTCCCGATTAATTAAGTGAGAACGAGAGAGATCTCGGTACTTGTATGCGTGGGGCTGTTAGATGTTAGTGACTATTAATCACTTACCAATGCTGACTGGCAAGTTAATGCCGTAACACTTGTCGACTTAATATACTAAACGAACTACGAGAAGGCGACCCTCGCTTTCTATCTATTCGTGGAGCTGGTGGTATTCCTTTGAGAAAACCTGAAGCTTGTTGAAGCTATAAACGACTTTGTGATTCTTCAAAATGTATATAACTTCGATATTGAAAACTGGAAATCGAATGTAAATTTTTTTGTGAAGTGCAATCTAATTTATTTTACTACATTGAGTAGCTTTTATGTTTTATCAAATTAATAAATGAGATTTTAAATAGCCTAATTTTAAAATATTAAATTTAATTATTTTAAGATTTTCGGTAAATCAATACGTCATAAAGTTTTAATTATTAATATTACAACGTAACGCTAACAATTTATTCTCGGATCCATTCACGTGGCGACGTTATTTTATCTGATTTTTTAAATAACTTTGAAGTCATTTTTAAAGTTTTTATTTATTTTGCATTTGTCTGTTTCTGAAACGACAATATTTAGTTTTTCATTTGTTTATTTTAAGAACTCTTATTTTATTATACGAGTGACAAGTAAATAAGACCAATAATAATAATAACAATAATAAAAATGACAAGGGGATTTACCAAAGATACTGGTATAGAATGTGAAATAACCAAATATAAAATGTTATATATTGAATGAGGAAATTTTATAACTCCTGAAAGTAAAGAAGCGTTTAACAACGTAACTTACAAATATGCTTCCAGAAGAAATATATTGTATAAGTAACAGGTGGCGCAAAAGTAATGTCATAATTTGAATTGGCTGCAATTTTTGCAGATGGCGCCAAATGTCACTGTGCTTTGACATTTATGATGTAGATATATAGAGAATTAGTTGTCAACAAGCGATGGAGCGATACATACCTCAAGAACGTGGAATTATTGTTAGCGTTTATTTGACAAATTTTCAGTCTGTTGTTTCAGTGCAGCGTAAATTTCGTCGTCGTGTTCCATGTGTTCGAACACGACGACGTCAGAGAGAATCCACAAACATCAACCAGACGACGATGCACACAATTAGACATCAGCAGACGTTCGTTGCAACGAATTTTGATGAAAGATTTGAAAATGTACCCTAAAAAGTGCGAATTGTTCACGAATTGCTGCCTGCTGACCGTCGGACAATGTTAACTTACTACCATAATCTGTTAAACTTGGTGCAAGAAGAGGATGATTTCATATCAAAAATCATAATGAGCGACGAGGCCCATTTCCACTTAAGTGATTATGTTAACAAACAAAATTTGCGTTTCTGGGGCACAGAAAATCCACATGAAATGGATGAAGAGCCATTGCATCCCCTCAAAGTGACTGGCAGGCAGATGCTAAACGATTTTTTTTGAAGCAAGTTATTGGAGCAACCACTCACACAGCTCGGGCAACAATGGAGATTTAGAGACACCAATTTCCAGGTCGAGCGATCTCCCATTTCGGAGATTTGAACTGGCCGTCCAGATCGCCAGATCTAACAACACCAGACTTCTTTCTTTGGGGATTTTTAAAATCTCGCGTTTACCACAACAAACCACGAACCTTATAAGTTATGAAAGCTAACATTGAAGAAGAAATCGCCAATTCGGAGCCAGATGTTTTGCGAGTAACAATTCAAAATGCCGTAAAACGAGCGCGATTATGCATCAACTCGGAAGGTGGCCATTTGAGCGATATAATTTTTTCCCAATTAATGTTTATACACTGTCAAATAAACTTTTTATGTAAACAGAGCTCTTTTTTTTTCATTTATAACAAAATAGCAGCCAGTTCAAATTAAGACATAACTTTAGCGCCACCCGTTACTTGAGGCATAAACAAAATACGAAAATAAACCATACATCTGCAAAACAATAACTTAAAAGAAAATATGGACAAAGACAACATCTATATGCAGTCGAGCCTTAACTACAGAAGCATATTTAAAGCAATTAATACATACGCAATACTACTTCTTATGATAAACTCTACGACGGAATCGTTCGTAGAGTAGACTTGTGTTATTAACAAGTCTACCTGACGATGAGTGAATCTCTGAAACATATGTAGTAGATAGATTGTTATTAACATTTGAATGATTCCTTTTAACATTCATTTATGCGGCAAATCGCCGAGATATCAAGCGTCTCTCTACACACGCTCTGGGAACTTTGTTCTCGACCAGCGAGATAGACGCGTTCGTTAATAACACAAATCTACCTGACGATGAGTGAATCTCTGAAACATATGTAGTAGATAAGTTGTTACTAACATTTGAATGATTCCTTTTAACATTCATTTATGCATCAAATTGCCAAAGCAATGCAAGTTCACACACATCACGCAAGACAATTGAATTTTTAACGCAACACAACGTCGAATTGTTCACTATCCTCCGTACAGTCCGGATCTAAGTCCCAACGATTTTTTACCTTTCCAAAAATCAAGAACGGACTGCGTGGTCAAAGGTTCCAGTTGTCAGAAAGAGCAGACGATTCCTTCAAAAACGCAATTTTTGACTGAACCAACAAGCGAGTGGAACAACTGCTTCCAGAGCTGGTTCGAGTGCATGCAAAAATTCATTAATCTTTGTGAAGAATACTTCGAAAAACAATGAAGTCTTTAAAAGTTATCTACTGTTTTATTCCAGTTTTATATGCAAAACTTAAAAAACAATCCACATATAATACCCGTCATTCGATCAACACAATCGCAGTTATGATAACCACTTTTAAATGGTCGCATAAAACATTGTTTTGTTAAAGATAATAAAACTGCACAATATCAACCGTGCACACAAACCCATAGATATTTAAATTGAGTGGAAAACTTCCCAATGTTAGGCTGCGAATGTACGTTATAATAGTAAAAATAATAATTTAAAATAAGAAAACGAAGAAAAAAAATTTCAAATATTAACCACACATCAAAAGGAAGTGAAATGATATCAAAAAACATTACACAGTATCAACACTCAACATTACAATGTCGTGTATGACATAGGCATAGATAAGAAATTCCCATATCAATAGCAAAAAATGGTACAGTTGTTCCCAGAAAAAGAAGGACTTGTATTAGAAATATAAAATGATGCAATCACCACAAGCAAATACAGAAAATAAAGAATCTCAAATATAAAATGATGCAATCACCACAAGCAAATACAGAAAATAAAGAACCTCACAATTGTAGACAGTCATCAATTCAAAAAAGCAAAAGAACGTATGAAACGGGAATGTAAACTACTTGCTAAGAATGACTACACAAAGAAACACAAATTTCGACGAAAAATATATGGTACATTAGCACTCTTAAAAATCAACACGGTATTTTTACCAACTACCCCAGAAAATACACAGCGTGTTTCAAAAATAATATACGTATTACAGAGTATTATTTTATTCAAACTATCGATCACTGCGCCTCGGCTCGGCTATTGGAGAAACGAATACATAGCCTAGTTTATTTAATAGCCACCAGTTATCTTCTGTTTTTCTTGGTAACCGTCATATGTTTAAAATGGCTACTCCGCAGCAAAAATCATTTTGTGTTCTCGAGTTTGCGAAGTGCAATTTCGTGATTACAGTACAAAGACGTTTCAGGTTGAGCTACCAAATTGATCCACCGAATGAGTGGAACGTTCGCAGACGGTATCGACAGTTTGTAGATACAGGATGTGTATGTAAAGGAAAGAGTCCTGGCCGCCCTCGTGTTTCTAAAGAAAATGTTGCACGAATTCAAACTGCCTTCCAATGTAATCCTTCAAAATCAACTTGTCGTGCCAGTTAAGAGTTACAACTGCCTGCAACAATAATTTGGCGTGTTTGAGACGTCGGTTGGTTATGAAGCCGTACAAGTTACAGTTATTACAAGCTCTGCGTCCTGATGACAAACAGAAACGTGTGGCATTTTGTAACGAAATTCATGATGCTATTGACAATGATAACACTTTCGCACAACGCATCGTGTTCAGTGATGAAGCGATTTTCCATGTTAGTAGTCTGGTAAACAAACACAATGTTCGAATTTGAGGTCTACAGAACTCACATGCAGCCATTGAACATGTAACAAATCCGCCTAAAATCAATGTGTTTTGTGCGATATCCTGATCACCTGTTTACGGCCCATTCTTCTTTGATGGAAACACAGTTAACGGTTAGCAGTATCTCGCTATGTTACAAAACTGGTTGTTTTCGAGGCTGCACGAAGACAACTTCATTTATCAGTAAGACGGGGCATTCCCTCACTGGAGTCGCCAAGTGCGTGAATATCAGAATGAAACTCTACCGAATCGTTGGATTGGTCGTCAAGGAGCTGGCGACTTAGCATGCCTCAGTTGGGCTCCACGATCACCGGATTTGACACCTTGTGACTTCTGTGGGGTTTCGTTAAAGACAATGTTTATGTACCACCACTCCCACAGAACCTGGAAGAGTTGAAGAACCGGATTAGTACTGCCATAACATCAGTGACGAAGGACATGCTTACCCGAGTATGAGAGGAATTTGAGTATCAATGGGATATTGTTCGTGTCGCTGATGGAGGACATATTGAACATCTGTAATCTGAACTTGAGAGGTTCGTAAATATGTGTGTAAAGTTTCATATCCGTATGTCTTAAAGTTTAATAAATATATGCATTCGAAATACGTACATTCTTTTTGAAACAGTCTGTACTTGAAAGTAAGTAAAGTAAAAAGCCGTCCGTGCGTTGGGTGTCGCGTTGCTATCGTTAGACGGAAAACGTATTCTAATGAACATCTCCAATGCTCTGTTGGCGCAGTTTAAACGCAGTTAATCCGAGTTTTTGGCGCCGATTAATTACTGTAGATGAAACTTGGATACATCATTATATGCCCGAAACAAAAATATAGTCAAAACAGTGGACTGCAAAGGAGGCACGGCTCCAAAAAAAAGCAAAGACTATTTTTTCGGCTGAGAAAGTGATGGCGACTGTTTTTTGAGATAGTCGCGGAATTATCTTAATCGATTATCTTCAGAAAGGAAAAACTATTACAGGAGCATACTACGCATCATTAATTGACAAGCTGATGGCAGAAATTGTGGAAAAACGGCCACATTTGCAGAAAAACAAAATCCTGTTCCACCAAGACAACGCGCCGTCTTACACCATGGCGAAAATCCACGAATTATGGTTTGAACTGCTTGATCATCCGCCTTACTCATCAAATCTAGCCCCAAATAACTTCTTTTTGTTCCCTCATCTAAAAATTGCGCTCGGAGGACAGAGATTTTCGTCAAATGAGGAGGCAATCACCTTCGTGAACAATCATTTTGCAGCGAAAAACGCCTATATAAACGAGTACTCTGGTATTTGGACGGGTTAAAGAGATAGGACCATCGCTGGGAGAAGTGTGTAGAGTTACAAGGAGACTATGTAGAAAAATAAATAGAAATTTTAAGAAAAAATGTTTTGTATCTTTGTTAGGTCGGAAACTTTTCAGATCACCTCGCATATGATGAAGAAGAAAAATTAATATAAATGAGACGAAAAGATGTATTAAATATAAGAAAAATAAATTAATTAATAAATATTACACTTCAATCAGAATTTCGCTAACGTAAATAGGCAGTATTTAATTAAAACTATTCCAATATTTTTTCTCTTTTCCCAACTATGTATATCTAGTGACCCCTAGGTATTTCCATTACTTAAATCGAACCTCTGGCAGACAAATGTCTGAAGTTTTATCTCACTATGTTAAACGAAAATTATATGAGAAAAGTGAAAACATCTAATCATTATTCTTGCATTCAATAATGGTGTGTTGAAAGTTCCGCTGGACAAATTATATATTACTCTGTTCACTAATATTTTATCTTAAAAACTGAATTACTAAACTAAATAAATTAATATAAACACAAAATAAATCCAAACAGTTTGTAGTGTATATATTAGCATACAGAGAATCAAATATTATTGTAGTGGAAACTCATTGAAGTATTTTAGTTCGGCGCACAAGTGGAAGGAATTACAATGTCTGTTGCACAATTTTGTCTTATCCGCACTTTATGTACTTTTGCTGACTTGCGATTGCAACAAAGAGCATTGAAATCTGAGTCGAAAACATATTTACGACATTTTTTCGTTCTTCGTTATGTTACAATCACAAAACTAACTTTATATTCCGCGAAGAAAGTAGAAAATCCTTTTGAACTGTGTCCTCCTTTTCAGTGTATTGTAATATCACATAATTTTTATACAGTAGTATGTATTCTAAACAATACAGAAGCTATTCAAATTGACTTTTAAGATGTATGTTGTAAGCACTCATCTATACATCTAAATAATCCACATGCATGTTACACATTTGCATATTATATATTAAAACATTCACTAATTAAAATACCGAGCAACTGAAAAACACACTAATACTAGACGTTCACATCCAGCATCGGTGAAACACACAAACTCATATTGCGTTCACTAAACCTAAAAAATGTCTTAATGAGATTCGTGACTTGATTAAAATGGAAGAAGTTATGGCTACATAGAAAACAAGCTGCTACTGCTACTACTGTCTAATTTATAATAAAACGTTATAAAACAAGCAATCGTATTATAAATAAGCCGAAAAAATTAACAGAGTAAGGTGAATGATGGATATTACTAAAAATTAAAAAAAACAAATGAGTGTACCTAAAATAACAGTAGAATTTGAAATATTTCATAATGAAGATATTAGTGCTGAAACCAGTAACTGAGTACTGCAGAAAAATAGCTTTAGCACTGCGCGAAACAAGCCGTTGACTACAATTACTAACAGCCACGTCATGTTTACTGATGAAAGAAAATTTATTATCTTAAATTTCGTTGAAAATTAAAAATATTGGTGTCAGACTAATATTGAGCTACTAGTTAAATATTCTAGACTTACAATGAAGTTCGGCGGAGGATCACAGATGGTCTGAAACTGTAGTGTATATTTATGGAAGAAATAGATAAAATAAAGTTTAATTTCTAGATGTAATGACATAAGACAGCCGGGAAAACTATAACATGGAATACACGGGAAAAAACTAATGGATGCTTGCATGCCACGTCCCATCACCAGCTGAAGAGAGCTCTTAGTAAAACGCCAATATATAGAGCAGCAACGATCAACGTCGAACATTTGGAGGAAGAAAAGCGACACAACAAGGTAACACTGGAGAAGAACAGATATAGAAATATAAATATAACAAGAGCCCCAAGGAATCCCAGGACGAAGGCGCCTCCAACAGAAGCGGAACCAGCTAGAGGATTCGCACCTTATATATCCGAAATCATCGAGGAGGGTTGACAAATTAATTGCGAGTGTGAGAAGAATTGCGTTGGAGAAATACGAAGATCTATCGAGCAAATAACTAAGGAACATGAAAGCGATATGGGAAGAAATAGAATTGGTCAATCGATTGCAAAACATGTTTATGTGAAGGGACATAAAGTAAACTTTGAAGAAGCAGATGTATTAGCAATTACGAGGAACTATCATCGAAGAATCATCAGAGAAATTAGCATGATAAAGAAGCATCCGAACATCAACCGTGAAGACGGTTATAGATTCAGTAATACCTGAATGAGCCTATTACAAGAATGCGGCAGAAGCAGTAGAGCACCAGTGTCGCGCATTAATCAACCGAAGACGTGTATAAGATAGAACAACAGTGAAAAAAATCAGTCTAATAGCAAATCTTGAAGAAGCTATCAGTGTGGACAGCAAAACGTCGATGAAAACTACAACACGGTTAATCCCGCAAGAAAATTGTACTACAAAAAAATAGTAAAATGCCTTGATTTATTAAGAAATGCTAAATGCTGCTGTTACTGTGATGAATTGAACAAAACAGTCTTACGAACCTATGCATACGATTGCTGGCGTGAACGTAGTTTTAAATGTATCCCAAACGTTTATATTTTTAAATTGCTGTTCTTTCTACGCATTCCTTTCTAAATATACACATATATACGAGTACATTTTGTATTTACAAATTTACGTTACATTTTTTAAAAGTCCGCTTTTAAGAGTAATTGTGTAGTCTTATAAAACGGCAGTCCGCTTTTCATGGAAGTATATATGTTGCAGTCTTTTAGTATAATGTTTACCACATATCTTACCATACTGTTGCGTTTTTATTAATTCATTCACATTACGTGTAACTTTGGTAAATGTGGATATGTTAAAATTGGACGCACGATGTCATTGAATATTTTGGTTCAAAACTTTATAGGGATCTTTCAAAAGACGCCTACAACGTACTTCGATTTACTTAATTTATTGGATTTTCATTACTGGGTTTAATGTTTTGTCTTATAGACTAGTTCTAATGGAGTTGACTCTATCAAAAATTATATCTTGCCACTATTTAGCTCTTGTTTAAGTTTTAAATACATTAACATTTGTTGCAGAATTTATTATTATATTATTTATTATATTTACATATACGCAAACCTCAAGTGATTAGGCCTTTTTCGATTAATATTTACGTCTAAATTATCCTGGCCTATTCTATTGGAGAAATCCTCAAAGGTTACTATGAAAAGTTATTGTCTTGCCTGGCTCCCCTAAACGTCTTAAAAGCATTTATAATAGAACATAGATCTGTTTATATTGTGTCATTGTTTCCTATAGATTACATAGGGTAACAAAATGAAAAAAAAAAATTTGGTGCCGGAAATCTAACATCTGATTTTAGATGTTTTTAATGTGCTGATTCCAAAAATGCCACCAGATTTTTTCTATCAGCTCTAGTTTTTGAGATACAGGTTACAGGTTAATTGATATTTTTTTCTGATAAAGGACAACAAACAAAGAGATATACAAATTATTATACAAAATTTCCTTGTTTTTTGTGCCTTTGGGACAGCAGAGATAAAAATGAGCACTGGGTTAAAAAAAATGGCCTTCAAGAGATGTCATGATTCAAGGAAAACAAAACGTGATCAACGAACCTTTGGTTGCAAGAGAAAAAATCTTACTTCCGCCCTTGCATATCAAGCTAGGCTTAATGAAGCAATTTGTGAAGGCTTTAAATCGAGGTGGAAATTGTTTTGGGTATTTATCACGTAAATTTCCTGGCATTAGCACGGAAAAACTAAAAGCTGGTATATTTGATGGTCCTCAAATAAGGCAACTTGTTAAAGATCCACAATTCACCACATCAATGAACGAGACTGAATCTAACGCTTGGTGTTCATTTGTTCAAGTAGTACAAAATTTTCTTGGCAATCATAAAGCAGAGAATTACGTAGAATTAGTGGAAACTATGCTTTCAAATTTTAATATTCTCGGCTGCAACATGAGTATAAAAGTTCACTACCTCCACAGCCACCTAGATCGTTTTCCAGAAAACTTAGGTGATTGTAGTGAAGAACAGGGGGAAAGATTCCATCAATTTATTAAAACTATGGAAGATCGTTATCAAGAACGATGGGATAGCCACATGATGGCGGACTACTGCTGGAGCCTTCAGCGAGACTGCCCTAGTAAACTCCATTCTAGAAAGTCGTATAAAAGAAAATTTTTATGTGATTAGTGACTAATGTAATTATGTAAATTAAGTTTTTGCAATAGATACTTAAAATCCATGTGTCTTTGTTTTTTTAACTGTCAATAGTAATATTATATATAATAACAGTTATAACGTAAAATATATACACAATTTTTTAAAAAAATTTCAAAAACTAGATCTGATAGACCAAATCTGAGAACTTTTTTACATTCTGCATCCAAAAATTACCCAGGAACAGTTAAAAAATCGCAGGCACCAAAATGTGTGTTGGCCTGCGTTATTTGCTATAAAGTTTACCATCTGTGATCGAGTCTGCAATTTATTACACCTGAGAACTTTTCATAATAAATAATAAATAAGTCTTTATTGTCCAACAGGATTTTCCATTTATAGAATAAAAACATTAAAACCAATATAAACAAATAAAATAATCGTAAATGTAAAACATAAGGAGGAGAAAAAAAATCATTCGAATTCTAAACAAAGCAACTGAACAGCTACATATCAACAATGCAAGATTCCAAAAAAACGTCCGAAACGAGTTTATCAGTAATTCGACACATTAATGTCATAGGCTCTCTTTGCAGTGCATCTAAAGATTTACATGCAGATGCACAAGTTGCCAGAATATGAGGTCTAAACGTCACTTGGTGATCGAAAGTGGCAGTCGCCCAGTGATAAGTTTGGATAAAAGTTTATATCACTGAATTAGTCATAAAATTAGATTATAATTCCAATGCCATATTTCTGAGTTATAATTTCACTTCATTTATCTGATATCATTTTTCTATAGAAACTAAAATTGATCTTCTTCTGGGCTTCCGGGTTGGAACCGCGTCACTGGTATAACTGTCGACGTTTCGCACCCACTCGTATGGGTCATCTTCAGGGCTCAACTACTGCTACTGTTTGTTGCACTGAAACTGAAGATGAAGATGTCCCGTACGAGTGGATACGAAACGTCGGCAGTTATACCAGTGACGCGGTTCCAGCTCGGAAGCCCAGAAGAAGATAATATGGACCACGACCGCGGTAGTCTACGTACCAGATTAAACTAAAATTGAATTTCTTTCACAATTTATTTTCCTTTTACAAGTACAAGAATATAAAAAATAAAATTAATAATCATAATTAACATAAAAGCAATTAAATAATACAAATATACAAAATATACAAACAAATACAGAAAATATGTTAATTTGATAATTCTTACGTATGTTATAGTGCAATAGTCCTTGTTATGCCTATATAAAACATAATAAAATTTCTAAAAGACAATCTATAGTACATTAAAATATATTCTGAGTAGCAAACAAGAACGATCACTTACATTTGAAACAATTTTGTGCAAAAATTCGGTGTTGCAAATGTCTGTTTTCTATTTAATACAATTCCATGCTATAAAATATCTTCATGCAAAAAGTTACGTTAGTATCAGGGCTTTAAAAGATGTCTGTATGCTATTAAAATATTTCGAGATTCTTATGAAACCCAATACCTGTCAGTCCTGATTACAAATTGATTCAATGTGTTTGTCAAAACGACAGTCATAAGTTTCCCGCTGCCTGCTAAAATTTTAAATTGTTTTAAGATATCGTTTGGGTTCATTTATTGTTCTTAATTCTGATTTATCCATTTTGTTGAAATACACTGCTGTTATTTTAAAATTACTGCTATATGTTCTCATCCAATTAATAAATTTTTACTATTTATCTTTGTATTTGTTAAATTTCAAGTATAAGTACGTTGATTAAGAAGATAATTTAATCTAGTAAGAAATATATAATAATAAATAGAAGAATTTGGTTGAAATGTCGTGAAAACAACATTCTCCCAGTTGTGTACTAGATGAGAACCACTTATTTAATCTAGATTTGAGCGTTGAGGCACACTGTAAACTAAACAAAAATCAAAGAACTTGTAACAATACCAAAAAGCTCTGATCACAAATTGTAGAACGACCTGGAAAAAACATGCTATTGAGATGAAATATGAATTCTGCAAAACTTGTCAAAAATCTTGGGAAAGTTTATATAATACTCCTATAAGTTGTTCTTTTTTTGAAACAGGCGTAATAATTGCTATCTTCTAAGTAAAGGGCAAAATTGAAGTAGAGATAGCTAAATTGAAAATATTGTAATTTTCAGGAACAGTGAGGAACCAAATTTAGTATCTCTAACAAGAAAACTAGAAATAAAATCATGGAGGTAATTTTGATGGAGCCTGTGATTGATTAACTTATTCACTTTAGGTTTATATACGTATAATCTCTTTCCACATCAATTTTCAACAACTAAGTTATCATCATCAGCAGATAATTAAACAGTGTCGCATCTGGAAAACTACGGCAAAAATACCTGTACGAAAACAAATTCCGCACACGAACTGTACCGTTGAAAGCCAGAACGCACACTGTATATTCGTTTCACATAATTTTTAAAAGATTGCGTTCTAGTCTTAAACTAAGATAAAAGACAACAGAAAAAAAGAGGGATGAAAAGACAAATACCTACATGCGGTTTATTGCACTCTCCCTTGTCTGTCGTTTAAGAGACCAAAGAAAGGTGAGTTATGGATTAAAGATTGTATATTAGAAGATGGGAAAGTTTTAGTAACATTCGACGTAACGTCATTGTTTCCTTCGGTACCGATTCTAGAAACTTTAAAATATTTAGAAGAATTTCTTCACAAAAATAAGGTCGAACCAGAGAAAATAAAGGAATATGTGCGATTAACAAACCTTTGCATGTCCCAAAATTATTTTCAATTTGAAGGTAAATTCTATGAACAAAAACAGGGAACTGCAATGGGCAATTGTCTCTCCATTTTTAGCGGACTTACTCATGAGTAATTTTGAAATTGAATTAAAACAGAATAAATATTTTCCAAGAATTTGGATTAGGTATGTAGATGACATTTTCGCGAATTTCAATACACATAAATGCAACTTGGAAGATTTCGTCAAGCAATTAAATTCAAAATTTTTGACGATTAAATTTACAGTAGAAAAAGAAAACAATGACGCGTTGCCTTTTTTGGACACCCTAGTTACTAGGAATAACCTTCAAATAGAAATTGATATTTTCCGAAAAGAAATTAATGTCAATAGATCACGGTGGACTTAAATTTATATGTTTACCTTTCCACCGTTTGATGAAAAATTTAAATAGTGTTTTTATAGAACGCGGTTTTCAAGTCACATTTCGATCCACTAACTCCATTAAATCCCCTTTGGGAAGTGCAAAATACAAAGTCGAGGATAACAAAAAATCGGGAATTTACGGAACTAAATGTCTAGATTTCAGTAAACAATGCATCGGCCAAACAAAACGATCGATAGAAACCCGGTATAAAGAACATATTGCGCACATAAAATTCAATCTTGCAGAAAAATCCGGTTTAGCAAAACATGTGTTGGAAAGTAATTATAGTGTTAACACGGATTGTTTGCATTTGATAAAGAACGTGTGTAATTATCGCGAATTAGATGCGTATAAAAGCATCTACATTTTGAAGAATAAAGGCCATGTGTTGAACACTAACCTGGGGCCCAACCATAACTCACCTCTCTTTGGTCTCTTAAACGACAGACAAAGGAGAGTGCAATAAACCGCATGTAGGTATTTATCCTTTATCTTAGTTTAAGACTAGAACATAATCTTTTAAAAATTATGTGAAACGAATATACAGTGTGCGTTTTGGCTTTCAACGGTGCAGTTCGTGAGCGAAATTTGTTTTCGTGCAGGAATTCTTGTCGTAGTTTTCCAGGTGTGACACTGTTTAATTATCTGCTGATGATGACAATTTAGTTGTCAAAATACGAATACAGTATACAAAAATTAATGTGGCAAGGGGTTATATGTATATCAACCTTCAGTGATTAGACTTATTTAGCTTATCGATTACCCGTTTTATGAGGTTTTATTATAAATTGGAGAGTAAATTAGGTCTTAACATTATTATTTTCGCCATTGTTTTCCTAAAAATACTAGAAAACTATTGGACATTTCCCTAAGAAAATTATAGTATAAATATTTCCATTTATTCATAGGATTAATGTTACTATATGAAATATGTAATTAAATATTCAAATTTAAAAAAATTGTACAAATTTGCTTATTCTTTTACTTTCAAATGATAAGTTGAATATTCAGTTTATATTTTAACGTCAATTCCGTGTAATAGAGAATTAAATCAGAATAAAGTCCAATATAAAACTTTTAATTATTTTTATCACCAATTTAACGGAAGTAAGACTTACACCACGCACGCACACATACCACATACACACACACACAAAGAGAGAGAAAGAATGTCTATCTTTCTTACCAGGCTGAACATTATTTTATATTATAAGAGAATAATTTAATATTCAGGCATTAAACGTGAATATTGCCACTGTCACTGTTTATTAGTGCCCTAAGTTTCTCAGCATCGTATGAGCTTGTTCTGTTAAATAATAATTACTTAGTTCAGGTCACTCTAATATTAGCAGATTAATATAAGTTCTCTACGTTACTGATTGTGTAATAGTGCTACCATAAGTGACTGCTTCTGCTTTAACTTCTGTACTAGAGAGCATTGCCGCCTTTTCGATTGGTATTTTGCTGCTACTTTCATCTTTTTCATCATACTCTTTCACTACTTCAGTAGCAACGCCGGTAGTTATTTCGGGAACTTCAGTACTAGACAATGCTAAATTCACTTTCGGAATAGGAGAATGAGGATCACTATGAAAAAGTGCTTCTTCGATGAGTGAACTAGGTTTCATAATCTCTTTTTCAGTTGACGTTCTGAGACTTTTATCTAATTCACTCTGTTCTTCTGATGTAAATAACTTTTTTTCTATAGATATTACCTCTTCAGTGGAAATGCTAGTATTTATTTCAGTACTTTCGATACTGTTAAATATCGGCTTGTCTCCGGTAGTTTCGTTATCGCTGGACAGCGCGAAATATAACTTTGGTGTTGTGCCAATTGTAGAGTCGGTATTACTATAAATGATTGCTTCTTTTGTGGCTTCTGTCATCTCCTCAGCTATTGCTTTGGTAGTGTTTACTTCAGTATTTTCACCCATATCTTTAGACGATAATAAAAATATTATCGGTGTCGTGATACTTATAGAAGTAATATTATTGTAAACAAGTATTTTTTCTTTAGAATCCCAATTAAATTTCACTGCCTCATCTCCATCTGTCGTTTTGGTACTACTTGCTTCGGTATCTTTGTTTATTTCGATAAAACCTTTAATAGGAAAAGTTGACGGTTCCATAGTAGTGCTACTCGAAGTGCTATGAGTTATTTCAGAAAGTTCTGTACTATCAGACGTTGATTTAACTTCCTTCGTTGTATTAATTGCGTAAGGCGCGAAATGTACCCTCGGCCTTGTGACGGTTGTAGACAAAGTGCTGCCTCTAGAGGTTGCTTGGTCTTCAGCTTTGAAATTTTCAGTAGAGGGTATGTATGCTTCCGTAGTAGTAACATCATCATTGGAACTGCTATCAGTTATTTCAGAACCTTCTGTACTATCAGACGTGGATTTAACTTCCTTCGTTGTATTAATTGCAGAAAGCGCGAAATTCACCCTCGGCGTTATGGCGGTTGTAGACAAAGTACTGCCTCTAGAGGTTGCTTGGTCTTCAGCTCTGAAATTTTCAGTAGAGGGTATGTATGCTTCCGTAGTAGTAACATCATCATTGGAACTGCTATCAGTTATTTCAGAACCTTCTGTACTGTCAGACGTGGATTTAACTTCCTTCTTTGTATTAATTGCGGAAGGCGCGAAATGTACCCTCGGCGTTGTGGTGGTTGTAGACAAAGTACTACCTGTAGAGGTTGCTTGGTCTTCAGCTCTGAAATTTTCAGTAGAGGATATATATGCTTCCGTAGTAGTAACCTCATCGTTGGAACTGCTATCAGTTATTTCAGAACGTTCTGTACTATCAGACGTGGATTTAACTTCCTTCGTTGTATTAATGTCAGAAGGCGCGAAATGTACCCTCGGCGTTGTGGTGGTTGTAGACAAAGTACTACCTGTAGAGGCTGCTTGGTCTTCAGCTCTGAAATTTTCAGTATAGGGTATATATGCTTCCGTAGTAGTAACATCATCATTGGAACTGTTATCAGTTATTTCAGAACCTTCTGTACTATCAGACGTGGATTTAACTTCCTTCTTTGTATTAATTGCAGAAGGCGCGAAATGTACCTTTGGAGTTGTGACGGTTGTAGACAAAGTACTGCCTGTAGAGGTTGCTTGGTCTTCAGCTCTGAAATTTTCAGTAAAAGGTATATATGCTTCCGTAGTAGTAACCTCATCGTTGGAACTGCTATCAGTTATTTCAGAACGTTCTGTACTATCAGACGTGGATTTAACTTCCTTCGTTGTATTAATGTCAGAAGGCGCGAAATGTACCCTCGGCGTTGTGGTGGTTGTAGACAAAGTACTACCTGTAGAGGCTGCTTGGTCTTCAGCTCTGAAATTTTCAGTATAGGGTATATATGCTTCCGTAGTAGTAACATCATCATTGGAACTGTTATCAGTTATTTCAGAACCTTCTGTACTATCAGACGTGGATTTAACTTCCTTCTTTGTATTAATTGCGGAAGGCGCGAAATGTACCCTCGGCGTTGTGGTGGTTGTAGACAAAGTACTACCTGTAGAGGTTGCTTGGTCTTCAGCTCTGAAATTTTCAGTAGAGGATATATATGCTTCCGTAGTAGTAACCTCATCGTTGGAACTGCTATCAGTTATTTCAAAACGTTCTGTACTATCAGACGTGGATTTAACTTCCTTCTTTGTATTAATTGCAGAAGGCGCGAAATGTACCTTTGGAGTTGTGACGGTTGTAGACAAAGTACTGCCTGTAGAGGTTGCTTGGTCTTCAGCTCTGAAATTTTCAGTAAAAGGTATATATGCTTCCGTAGTAGTAACCTCATCGTTGGAACTGCTATCAGTTATTTCAGAACGTTCTGTACTATCAGACGTGGATTTAACTTCCTTCGTTGTATTAATGTCAGAAGGCGCGAAATGTACCCTCGGCGTTGTGGTGGTTGTAGACAAAGTACTACCTGTAGAGGCTGCTTGGTCTTCAGCTCTGAAATTTTCAGTATAGGGTATATATGCTTCCGTAGTAGTAACATCATCATTGGAACTGTTATCAGTTATTTCAGAACCTTCTGTACTATCAGACGTGGATTTAACTTCCTTCTTTGTATTAATTGCGGAAGGCGCGAAATGTACCCTCGGCGTTGTGGTGGTTGTAGACAAAGTACTACCTGTAGAGGTTGCTTGGTCTTCAGCTCTGAAATTTTCAGTAGAGGATATATATGCTTCCGTAGTAGTAACCTCATCGTTGGAACTGCTATCAGTTATTTCAAAACGTTCTGTACTATCAGACGTGGATTTAACTTCCTTCGTTGTATTAATTGCAGAAGGCGCGAAATGTACCTTTGGAGTTGTGACGGTTGTAGACAAAATACTGCCTGTAGAGGTTGCTTGGTCTTCAGCTCTGAAATTTTCAGTAAAAGGTATATATGCTTCCGTAGTAGTAACCTCATCGTTGGAACTGCTATCAGTTATTTCAGAACGTTCTGTACTATCAGACGTGGATTTAACTTCCTTCGTTATATTAATGTCAGAAGGCGCGAAATGTACCCTCGGCGTTGTGGCGGTTGTAGACAAAGTACTGCCTGTAGAGGTTGCTTGGTCTTCAGCTCTGAAATTTTCAGTAAAAGGTATATAGGCTTCCGTAGTAGTAACCTCATCATTGGTACTGCTATCAGTTATTGCAGAACGTTCAGTACTATCAGATGTAGATTCAACTTCGCTTGTTGTAGTCTTCACGGACGGGGCGAAGTATGTCACGGAAGTTGTACCGGTTGTAGAAAAGTTTCTCCCAGAAGCGGTTGCTTTATTTTCTTTTTCTGTACTAATTTTCGCTGATTCCTTCACATTTATCGATTTGGTACTACTTGCTTCAGTATTTCCGCTTATTTCGTTGAAATTTTTAGTAGAAAGTCTATATGCTTCCGTAGTAACTACCTCATCATTGGAACTGCTATCAGGAACTTCAGTACTGTTAGATGCGATTTCATCTTCGCTTGTTGCATTATCTTTAGATAGCACGAAATATATCCTCGTCGTTATGCCAGTTGTGGGACGAGTACTACTATAAACAACTGCTCTTTCTTTAGCTAGCGTACTCATTTTCATTATATCCTCATCAGTTGACGTTTTTGTAGTATTCGCATCGGTGCCTTTACTTATTTCTCTGAAGCTGTGAGTAGAAAACGAGTCAGTAGATGAGTCGTCGCTCTGAATTGTACCAATTGTGGTATTGGTACTAACGATGACAATTATTTCCTTTTTGGTATCAGTACTACTAGAGTCCGTCACTTCATTTTCAGTTAACACTGTAGTACTACTTATTTCATTTTCTTTTAATGTCGTTGTGTCTGGTATAAGTTCTGAAACAGTGGTTTGATTTGTATTTGGCTCGAAATCCACCGAACTAGTAAATCTTTCTGTTGTATGTTTCCCCTGGGTTGTTTTGGAAATTAAGCCAGTTATTCCTCCTGCAATATAATAAGGCTTTGTTTATATTCGACTACTAATTCTATAACATGTTCATATTTAAAACTTTTTTTTATTAAACCCTGCATTAATCATTTAATAGTTACCTTCTGTCGTTTCAGTTTGTTCACTTTCAGATCCTTTAGTTGCTGTGGATGCTTGAGATGTCGATGATTTAGTTATTTTAGTAATAATAATAGAAGGAGATGTAATTATCGTTCTGTCTGTGGTTGTTTTTATGCCATTGCCTTGAAGTCTATCATTCTGAAACAAAGATTTATATGAAGAATATAAAGTTGTTGATACATTGCTTATAAGTTTTACATATTTCTTAAAGGTATTTTCTATATAATAATTTTGTTCACTAAACATAGTGAGCATAACGTCACCTTTTGTATTGTGAATACTTTTTAATTAAAAGCTCACGAAATGAGGGTTCCATATCTTAATCAGGATTAATAAATAAGTTATTAGTTTGAAAACTGTTCATACTTATGTTTGGATTCCATAATATTGCATTTATTCCATAATGCTATAAATTATATGTCAAAATTAGATTTTAAAATTACGAATTGAATATAATGTGATAATAAACTTTAGACCTGAACAGGCTAACGCTTGAGTTGCAATTCTTCTGTACATCGTATTTTTAAACTGTCCAAATTTACATAAATCTCAGATTGATTTCAATAACACTTGTATTTGGATTGTTTGTTAATTTAATTAATAATAGAAGATTTTATTAAGATTTTAATTAATTGATTGTCAACGTTCTCTACTTACGTCCACAAAATTGTCTTTATTAGAACTGTAACATTATGTAAATATTATGCTTTAGTATAGGAATCATATCTTTTGGTTTGTTACACCAACGTTTCTATGTTTTACATAACGTTGAATATGGTTTAATAGATCTTTAGTATCATTAAAACAAGATTTGATGATCGTCTAAGTGGTGACAGAATTTGTATCTCCACATATCATTTACAACATGCAAAAGAAAATTATATATCCTTTTATAAACAATAACATAGCTGTATTCTGAAAACTAAACATCTATACACTATCGCTCATAAGTATTTGGTTACCCCTGTTTCATTACAGTTTTCTATAGAAAAGTTGTAATTATAAAATTTATTTCTGTAGTAAGAAGTAGTTTCATAGTGAACATTAAAATCTATAAAAGCTTATTCAAAAATAATTATGCAATTATGCTATTATTCACAATGAATGATAATACCCTAATAAAACTCCAGGTAGAATAATTGCACTTAATGGATTAGGTCTCTCAAAATTTGCGATTGTTATGATTTTATTTTAAGGTAGGGTGTAAACTATTAAGTGTTTATACTTGGGTATTTTTGCAAAAATAGCTGTTAGTTTTTGTGAGGTGCTCATAGTGATAACATCGTGTATTTCGAAGAAGTTCAATCGGTTAGCAATACCTAAATGAAAAGAATTGATTGTAGAAACACGATCGTTTATAATCGCGTACCATAAAACTAGCAAAAGCTACCGCGAAATTGTCACAGAATAAATTAAATCGGTTTGCCGTGGGTTACATCATCAAAAAACACCGCGAATGTGGAAGTGTGTTGAAGCGAACTCGAAAAGGTAGACCAAGGGCAACAACCTCAGCAGAAAATGCAATAGCGGTAACAAGCAAGAGAAGTAGACGAAAAACAGCCTCAGAAATCACAGCAGAAATGAATGCTGTTCGTCGAAAACCCATAAGTGTTTCCACAGTTAAACGGCTATTAAAAGAAGCCGGTCTTCATGGACAAATTGCAATGCGAAAGCGGCTTCTACGAAAGCAAAACAAGCAAAAACGTTTAAAGTGGGTTCGCGATCACCAAAATTGGACGATAGAAGACTGGAATAAGGTATTGTGGACCGAGGAATCCAAATTCAAGATTTTCAGTTCACGAAGACTATGGGTGAGCGTGCCCGGGAAGAATGTATAGCCCCTACTGTTAAGCACGGTGGAGGATCAGTCATGATGTGAGATTGCTTTTCTGAATCAAATATGGGCGATCTCGTAAAAATCGAAGGTATACTAAAAAAAGAACAGTATAAACGCATATTAGAGGAAAACGCAATCCCCTCTGGAATTAAAATTTCGGGTCGGAATTTTATTTTCCAACAAGATAATGACCCGAAACACAATTCCAAACTATAACTATCATATTTGCAGAAATCGGAGGACGAGGGAGCCATAAAAGTTCTGGCGTGGCCTCCACAGAGTCCCGATTTAAATCCCATCGAGTTGCTGTGGAAAGAACTTGAGCGAGAGATGAGAAAATCGGTCGCCACATTTGCTGTTAATATGTGGAAGAATCTGCAAGAGGCATGGAGTAAAATAAAACCTGACCACAAAATCAGACATTTTCACACAACCAAAAGTATGTGACGCAAAAACAAAATCACTAATGTGTCAAAGCGGTTTGTTTACCATATGTCTAAGCTTGGTTCATGACGTTTTGTTTATGTCACAATTGACCAGCACTTACTACTGGAGTCATGTCTTGAACAGCGCGAACTTAGTTGTCCACCTAATATAAAGAATTATTATAGCTAATTTCTATACTTTATTGCCTTTTATTCTAATAAGTCTTTGTTTTATAGCCAAACACAATGTCACTCTTTTTGTAGATCCATTTTGCAACATAATATCCATCTTCTTATTACTCTGTCCGCTGATTTTAGTGGACCCGTGTGTTTTTGGCAGAAGAATTTCTTATTTAATTTATGTAATACACACACATTCTCAATTGTCAACTGTTTCCAAATCTTCAAGGGATAAGTTCGTAAACTTCTTTGGTCTAAAGAAATAGTTCATATTGAATTCCTTTCTAAAAATCTGTGTCTAGGATACGATACCTTTTTATGTACACTGATAAATTGTGGCATTACTCATAACAATAAACCCTACATGCCTCATAATTTCAAAATACACAGCAATATGTATATAATATATTCTTTTTTATTTGAATATGTAAAATAACATTATGATAGAAATATTGGTATTATTAAATTTGCCTTTCTTTTTTATTTTGTGCTAATTTTATGTATGAATGTATGTACGTTCTAAAAAATTGAGTTGAAGAATAATTTAATATATTCTTTGCAAAAGGCGGTAAAGAAATCTACTACCCTCTACAGATTACTAAAGGCATAAACATGTTTATCAATGCATCATCATTAACGAACCATTAACAAAAGCGACACGAAGGAAACCAATGATAAGAAATAAATCGATAACATCTGAAGACATAATTAACATTAATTATATTCGCTATGAAATATTAACAACTTCCTATTGTAATTCAAATACAAGCGCAGACTTTTATATAGGAAAGCAATAAAATAAATTTTATCTGGATAGCATACCGTCGATATACTACAAAACAATGTTTATATGCAGATATACGCATCGTCATTGGTAAGAAAATATTCGTTTTTGGCGTTCTGTTCTATTTCAGATTGTGTCAACAATTTGCAAATCATAGCGTACGACCTTCTTATTCAACGATAAAAGAGGAATAAAAAATTAGTATTGTCTAAAAATTACAAAAATGCATAACAAACTGAAACTCTAACCGAGAATATATTAATGTTAGTAATTGGAGATATTAAATTTAAATTATTGAAGTAGATTCTATCCGTTATAGCAATCAAAACCCCTCATCCTCTGGCATAAATCCTGTCCTTCTAAGTAAGCTTAAGTCTGAACTCCAAATTTGGTACCCACTGCATGCATGTGGCAGTTTTGCAATCGGATCGTATTCAGAGAATATTTCTTTCCTTCAAAGTGGATTGCGTTTATCCTGGAGGGGCTCTCCAATGTCCGACCTGTTGAGTCGACATAGTTATATGAGCTTTTTGATGAGCACCATTAATAACATTGTGGATTGCTGTCGCCTCCTGTAAAAATACCTTTTGACGTTCCCCATCTACAATCCAGAAGTGACTGCGTTTTTGGAACAACTGTTCCCAGAATCAACTGCTTACAGAGAATACCCATGAACGTGTTGTTCAATCACGCAATGTGCAATGTGGTATTGCTGTTAATGTATTTTTTTTAATTTCTTTTATTTGTATCTATACTAGTTGTCTTATAATTAGGTTCCAACCTGCTGAGCAATAAAGTTCCTATTAGTATAATCTGGTACGTAGACTTCCGCGGTCGTGGTCCATGTTATCTGCTTCTGGGCTTCCGGACTGGAACCGCGTCACTAGTATATCTGCGGACGTTTAGTATCCATTTGTATGGGATATCTTCAGGGCTGAACTACTGCGCTAAACTGGTAAGAAAGAACAGAAATCTTATCAGTGGATAAGGGTCGTTTAGAGAGGTTGATGACAGTCTGAGACATAGAAGTATTATGTTGTCGAGGTTTGGGTACTAAGGTCTGGAACTTGCGGATGTGCCTTTGGATAATACAGTATTTGGTGTTTTCCGCTTGTTGAAAGGTTATGCGGTCTAGAAGATTCCAATCAGGTTGAGTTAAAATAGAAGCAAGTTGTATTTGTATGTGAAGGATTCTATTAGAAAGGGAATCGAGATCACGTCTGGTATGTTTGATGCGTTCTCCAACCAATGCGAAACCAGCTGGTTGATATATGGATCTGGCAGAAGGAGAGATGATATGGTGTTTGATTTGCAAGAATTTAGGAACAATTTTATAATCACGACATCTAAGTAAAAATGTTTTTTCAGTTTCAGTGCAGTAGTTCAGTCCTGAAGATGTCCCATACAAATGTGTACGAAACGTCGGCAGATATACAACTGACGCGGTTCCAGCCCGGAAGCCCAAAAGCAGATTCCTATTAGTATTATTATTATTGGGTCTGGGAAAAAGTTCGTGGCGTTTTTCCCGATAGATGGCATTGGTTGCCGATAACTAAAGAACAACAAGTCACAGCGACACCACCGACGGCTCGTTTTTTAGATGACCTTCCGAACGTTAGTTTGAGCGTAGAAACATTGTAATCGGTGCAGTGGTTGGAAAGTTATTCGCACTTGAAAATGGAGAAGAATAATGAGAAATTTCGCTATATTCTGCAATATTATTATGATAAGGGGAAGAACGCTGCGCAGGCTTGTGATAAAATTTGTGCTGTGTACGGTGAAGATACTTTATCGAAATCTGTTGCGCGGAAATGGTTCGCTCGCTTTCGTTCTGGAAATTTCAATGTGAAAGATGAGTCACGCTCCGGTCGTCCAATCACTGAAAAATCTGATGAAATTCTTGAAAAAGCCCAACCCAACAAGATAAGCATATCAGCAGTGTCGATATTGGCATGGAGCTAGGCATTGACCACAAAACTGTTTTGAACCATTTACACAAAGCTGGTTACAAAAAAAAGCTTGACGTATGGGTTCCTCATGAGTTGAGCGTGAAAAACATGATGGACCGAATTAACATCTGCGATGCGCTGCTGAAACGGAATGAAATCGAGCCGTTTCTGAAACGTTTAATAACCGGAGATGAAAAATGGATTACGTACGATAATCGGAAGCGTAAAAGACCGTGGATAAAGGATGGTGAGCCGTCACAAGCGTTCGCTAAGCCAACATTGACGCCAAAAAAAGTGATGCTGTGTGTATGGTGGGACTGGAGGGGAATCGTCCACTACGAGCTACTTCCAACTGGTCAGACGATTGATTCTCAACTCTACTGTGCACAACTAGAGAGATTACGGCAGGCGATTGAAAGAAAACGGCCCGAATTGATTAATAGGAAAGGTGTTGTCTTCCATCATGACAACGCCCGACCACACACTTCTTTGATGACCCGTCAAAAATTGAGAGAGTTTGGTTGGGAAGTTTTGATGCACCCACCTTACAGTCCGGATATAGCACCCTCTGACTATCATCTGCTTCGATCTCTGCAGAACTCCCTCAATGGAATTAAGTTGGTTTCAAAAGAAGCCTGTGAAAACTACTTGATTCAGTTTTTCGACCAGAAACCACAGAAGTTTTTCACCGATGGGATCATGGATCTACCAAAAAAATGGCGAAACATTGTCGATAATAATGGAGCATATTCGGTTTAAATGAATTCGTCCACGCGCCATGCGGAGACCAGTTGAATTTTACTGAAAAAACGCCACGAACTTTTTCCCAGACCCAATATTATAAACGATAAAAATGTCCGGAAATATTTCGCTTCTTTTTATACCAGAGTTCAGTCACTATAATGTCATGTTCGCTAGCACAAACATTTTTTAAAAATTGATTCGTTTTAGTACCATGAACCTTTAGTATTTTAATATTATATGTTACCATATCACTGATAAGGATTGCTTATAATCAAATTATTCTGAAATACACTTTGATCAACTGCTAATCTTATCTGATTTCCGTATTGATCCAAGAGAATCGATTTTATCAACAAATATAAGCAAACATTTACCTACTTTAATGAATATTACTGAAATAAAAATTGGGACGCAAAGTTAAAAATTTTAATTTTTTACATTATGTAAAAGAAATAACGTTAATTTCACCTTTTTGTTACATACGTTGACAATCTTCAGTTAGCTGTACCTAAAGATAAAATCAATAGTACTTAAGTAGTTTTCATAGTAACTTGAAATTCACAGCAGAGACAGAAAAAGAAAACAATGTTCCCTTTTTAAATACCATAATTAACAGAGGTAATTGTGGTATTATTAAGTTAGACGAAATCGACGAAACTCTGATTTGTTAGGGAAAATACCTTTCCAAAATTGTTGTCTTCCGTCCTAACGTTTTATACAATAGTGAATCTAATATTCCAAATCATTAACCTTCAGTTGTTGCTAATGTTGGACTGACCCTTGACTCAGTACTTTGGAGTAATGTTGCAGTATGTTTCACAACTTACAAATAAATTAATTAATCTGGTCAATAATTACAAAAGTAATGTCATAATTTGAACTGGCTGCTATTTTGTTATAAATATGATTACGGTTACGGTGGTCTTCAAGAAAATAAGGGCCAATCACTTTTTCACGGCAAATGCCGCATCAAAATCATCCTCTTTTTGCACCAAGTTTAACAGAATATGGCAGTAAGTTAACCTTGTCCGACGGTCAGTAGGCAGCAATCCGTGAACCATTTGCACTTTGTAGGGGAACATTTTCAAATCTTTCACCAAAATTCGTTGCAGCGAACGTCTGTTGATGCCTAGTAGTGTGCATCGTCGTCTCGTTGATGTTTGTGGATTCTCTTTGATGTCGTCGGCAACACCAGCGATGTTCTCGGTCAAACGAGCAATACGAGGCCGGCCACTTCTTGCGACATTTGTAGAGGTCCCAGTTTGCACGAGGCACTCAGCGAAACGCTTAATTGTTCGAGCACATGGAACACGACGACGAGGAAAACGACGACGAGGAAAACGATGACGAAATTTAAGCTGCGTTAAAACAACAGACTGAAAATTTGTCAAATAAGTGGTAACAATAATTCCACGTTCTTGAGGTGTGTATCACTCCATGACTTGTTGACAACAAATTCTCTAAATATCTACATCATAAATGTCAAAGCGCAGTGACATTTGGCGGCATCTGCAAGAATGGAAGCCAATTCAAATTATGACATTACTTTTACGCCATCTGTTATTTACTTATTCCATAAAAAAGATACAATACTTTCCACTCTAAGGTCAAAGATAAAATCAGTCATCTTGAGCGGTCGAATATTGTTTAGACAATTTAGTGTAGTGTTTGCGAGGGTTGCTCTATTGGACAGTTTTTACAAAACAACCTAAAAAATCATAATACGTAGGTTGCCTTAAAACCTTTAGGCTTCGGCTACTTCCCGTAAGGTAGCTCTGTCGGAAATATTTTCGTCGTACTCTCTGAGATTTTTTAGCCTGAATAGCATCTACAAATTGCAAGCATATCGTATCTGTCGTCTCGTTTTAGTAATTTTTTAAGTAAAGTGCATTTTGCGAAAAAAGGAATTAACTTGCGAACATTTTCGAGCCATGATTTTCTACGATCTTAAAGACGGTCTCATTCGACAAGAGGGTTCGCAAAAGATCGAGCGATTGTTTGGTGATGAAGCACCATCCATAGCGACTGTTGAACTATGGTACGACAAGTTCCAGCATGGACGTGTCTCGCTCAAAGATGGGCATCGTGAGGGACGACCTGCCATTGCGGTATCAGCGACATCGACGCCATGTACAACATGATAAAGACAGACAACCACTGCACATACAGAAGCATCCGAGCATCATTGGACAATGGTATGACTCAAATCAGAATTATCCTGCATAATCACTCGCCTTCAGAAAGCTTTGTGTTCGATGTCACACGATTTAACGGATGCTCGAAAAAAGCGTGTATGGATTGGTGCAAAAAATGCTTAAAAAATTCAATCGACGTCGAGCAAAATCAGTGTACGACGTCGTTACAAGTGACGAAAGTTGGATTTATTGTTACGAGCCAGAAAGCAAGCGGCAATCGGCTCAACGGGTCTTCAAAGATGAGAAAAAAACCCACGAAAGTGAGACACGGACGTACTTCTAGCAAAAAATGGTGTGTATCGAACGTCCCACGCACAGTTAATACGGAACAGTATATAATTATTTGTTAGCCAACTATGTTCCAAAAATTGCTCGAAAAACGACCTCGAGGAGGAATCGTTCTACATCAAGATAATGACCGTCACGCAACACACCTCAAACATCAGACTTTATCGTCGCTTCACGAACGGAATTGATGACTCTTCCGCCTTATAGTCGTGATCTGGCACCTTGTAACTTCTTTTCGTTGCCACACATAAAAGACAAAATGCGTGGATTAAAATTTAATAACCAGGAAGCGACTGTGGAAGCCTACGAAAACTTTCTATCTGAGGTGACTGAAGAACAATGGGCAAAATGTTTTAAGAACTAGTTCCGCCGAATGCAGAAGTGCATAGATCATAAAGGCGAATATTTTGAAGGACAATAAGAAATATTGGTTAAAATAATTAACTTTTTCTGTATCATCCGCAAAATTTTTAAAGCAACCTACATACTGAGACTGCATTGAGCATTCACTGTAATGAGACAAGTCACAAAATTCAACCGACATTAAAATCTTAGATACTGAAACGTAGTTTCTCAAACGTAACTTCGAACGTTGGCCATCAGTTGCTCTGATGAAAATTTTATGAAAAGCAAAAATGGCTTAACAATAACGAATTTAATTAATAAGGCACTTCTTTATATTTGCCTGTCCATACAAAACCTTACATTGAAGTGAACCTTAGAGTTATGCTTTTGACAACTTTTCTTTATATTTCTAAAAGAGCTTATTCTTGGCTTATTGTAAGTGAAACAGAAAGATACTTTTTTCGAAAATATTAACTTGGCAACGCCGTACTGATATCTCACGTATTAATAACGTAACAAATAGAATTTGACACATTACTCCTAACTTTTAAATCGAAAAATAAATATTTCATAAAGAATGTCCAAATTCTTTTTAATTAACTTTTAAGTTATCATTTTGGGGGCTTTAAATTGCCGTTTAAAATTGTTAAACTAGAATTGCGGAAAAGATATAAGTGCTACTTACCTCACCTAAGCTTTCTTTTGGTAATCCTTTTTGTGGACTATTTAATGTAGTTATTTCTACTATCAATATTATTAAGATACACATGCATACAAACACTAAGATAGTACATACACAATTTCGGAAGGACATGTTAACTTGTGGGCGCACATCCACTTCAGGATTATTAACAGCATAATTTGCCTTGGTCATTTTCACGAAATGTTCTCATCTATTTAAAGCACTGTAAACGTCTGTTAAGGAGAATTTCGAGTGCTGCGAAAACGGAAGGTTACACCGGAAAGCTAGTCATCGTTTATCGAAAATAAAATTAATGCTACCGATAAAATAATAAATATACTTTAACGCAAGTTTATTTCTTACTTACTTCTACGAATTGCAACAACAAACCGTTATAATTTAGATTAAGTACACGAACTCCGGATATACCGTGTCACCTTACTTCACTTAATGCACTCGCCCTGTATATCTTAAAATAAAAAATAAGTCTCACAAGAGTTTAATTTTAAAATGAAGTTTAAAAATCAAATGAAAGATAAATTCTAAAATTAATTAAAATTCAGAGCGACTTCAAAATGCGCTGATTCTATCCAGACATCTAATAGAAAGTCTATATGTGAAACAAACACATCAAGGTAGCTTAGAATGTACAACAGAAATATCCTTTGTAGTTTGCATCCTTCTTTTGTGTCTTCTCCTTGTGTATTCTCAGCTTTCTGCCGAGTGTATGTATCTGCACCAATGCACCCCAACAAATCCCAAGGGTCTAATTTTGAAACTAACCATATTGCACCATTTTGGACATTTATAAATAGTTTTCGAATATATACTATTTTATGTCTTAAATCTGTATTTTAATTCTTGATATCGTTTTGTATTGAAAATTTAATTAGTGTGATGCTTCCTCGCATTTTTTCACTGCCATTTTCATTTGCAAATTCGGATTAAGCAACAAAGTGCACGAAGAACTTTTCTCTTTGTTGGTTTGTAACTTTACTAACCATATTAAAACTTACATTTTATAAACAAAAATGTGTTTCTTTTATTAACCGAACGATATTTTTCAAATGACATGATTTTAAAATTGGTATTCGTAATATGATTTATTCCAACGCTACGTTAGCTGTATCCTCCTTATTATGCAATATTTTCTATGTTATTTTAAATGAAATATGTGTCTTCTATTAATGAAAAATTATATCTAATATCTAGTGGTATATCGCTTTCATTTAAATATTTTTTGACTGGTATACATAATGAAATCTATGGATTCTTAATATCTTTGTATCGACAAATCCCATAGTTTCGACCAATTCGACAGACAATATTTATTGGAAAATTTATGCTTGAAACGTTTTATAATTTTACACCTATCATTAGAATCATATGTAAAAAACGTTACATATCTTTTAATGAACAAGATTTTGGTTGTAAATTGAAAACTAGTTTTTATGCATAATGGTGTAACTTTAAACTATATGTACATAAATAATCCCATAACTAAGTTAATACCTTGTATCCCTTTATTTCTAGTGTAACTTTGATTTAGTTGAACTTCATGTCATTTCATTTTGCGAATCTATGTTTTAAATGGAGTTCAATGTTTGGATTTTAAGAAACATTTGCGTTATAACTTCGTGCGTGGTTTAAACATAGACCAGTGCTTCAAAGAAATTACTCTTGCACTAGGTGATGTTTATCCACATCGCACAGCGATATTCAGGTGGTATAGAGAATTCCAAAGGGGAAGTTTAACTGTGGAGGATGCTGAGAGGCTGAGAAGGCCACGAACTTTAGTTACGGAGGAAAACGTTACTACTGTGAGGAAAATGCTTGACGAGGACAGGCGAGTGACCTACCAACAGATAGAAGGTACTTCAGGCCTAAATGCACCAGCAATTCGTTCGATTCTGCATGATCATTTGCACGTGAAGAACCTTTGTTCTCTCTGGGTGCCGCATCGGCTGACTGAAGAGCAGATGACACGACGCGTGACTTGGTGCTGGGAGATGCTAAAAAAGTTTAATAAGGGATAATTTCGGTATGTGAGCAACATCGTAACAGGTGACGAGACTTCGCTGTACTATTACGATGTGCCGAACAAAGCTCAAAACAAACTTTGGGTCTTTGATGATGAGGACACACCCGTAGTTGTCAGAAAATCCCGATCTGTAAAGAAGAAAATGATAGCTATATTTTTCAAATCGAATGGAATTGTGGAACGCGTCGTTTTGGACACCCAGATGGCAGTTACAGCTAAGTGGTATACTGAACAGTGCCTGCCTAAAATCATTGGATCTATGAAGAACCTGCGGTCAAAGTCAAGAATGGACACCTGGTTCTTCCATCACAATAATGCTCCAGTTCACCGCGCCAAAGCCTGCACCGAATATTTGACACGACAGGATTGAAACTTCTCGAGCACCCTCCCTACAGTTCAGATCTTGCTCCCTGTAAGTTTGCACTGTCCCCGCATGTGAAAATGAAGCTAAAAGTGAGGCGGCTTTCCAGTGATGAGGACATTCTGCGGACTTGGGACAACTAATGTACTTTACTCCCTACTCCCTAGTGAAACTTGGCAGAACTGGTTTAAAGATTGGTTTCGGAGGATGGAGAGGTGTATTGAGTGTAGAGAAAATTACTTTGAAAAAGTTAAATAAACAAAGCTGTATTACAAAACTTTCCTAGTACCCTTTGTACATAAACAATACCATAAGTAATTTAATACCTTGTGTCATTTTATTTCTAGTGTAACTTTGATTTAGTTGAACTTGATGTCATTTCCTTTTGTGAATCTATGTTTTAAATGGAGTTCAATGTTTGGATTTTAAGAAACATTTGAACAATTCAGAACATATAATGTTGTTTCATCAAAAATTAGTTGAAAATATACTAAGGTAATAGTGTACATTTTAACCATTTATGTAAGGCATTACATAGTTTTTAGGAAACATATTTATAAAGTTATTAAATTATATGCAAATAGAAGTGTTACTTTCAAATTAACCTTGCAACCCATGTCATATATTTTATATCTATGGCGACGTCGCCTCGTAATCTCAATCTTTATGCTTCTTGAATAGCAAAATTCTAGTACACACCTCAATACAAACATCCTATGCATTAACAATAAATACATATATTCGTTTCCAACTGTACTTTCGCTGAATCTTAAGGTTCCCCTAAGAGTGGCGTTACTCTTTAGACCACAATTTATATTAGGAAAATAATGTTTTTTTTAGTTAGCTAAGAAATAAAAAAATGTAAAGCGAAAGGTGAATGTGAGCAAGAATAATCAAATATTGCCAACGTCCATAATTTTAAAAATATTTATTTTCCATTATGAATAAAGCAATACGTGTAATTGTAGTAAAGATTTCGTATTTAATTTTTACTAGTTAATTTTAAAACAACTGTCATATAAGCAGGTGCTTATGTCAATGTTTGAAGAATATTTTTCATGTTAATTAGTTTTTAAAAATGTTTTCCTTTATAATAAATGATTATGTGAAGCTTTTTTATGCAAACGATGTTTTGTCGGAAACGGGAATGTGAATTATTTACAGAAATAAAAAACACTGAAAGATTAATATTCCACTTCATATATATTCTATATTTGATATACAGCGTGTTTCAAAAAGAATATACGTATTACAAAGTATTATTTTGTCCCAACTGTCGATCGCTGCACCTCGGCTTGGCCATTGGAGAAACGAATAAATAGTCTAGTTTATTTAATAGCCGCCAGATGTCAGTTGTCTTCATATTTCTTGGTAACCGTCATATGTTTAAAATGGCTACTTCGCAGCAGAAATCATTTTGTGTTCTCGAGTTTGCGAAGTGCAATTCCGTGATTACAGTTCAAAGACGTTTCAGGTTGAGATATCAAATTGATCCTCCGAATGGGTGGAACATTCGCAGCTGGTATCGACAGTTTGTAGATACAGGATGTGTATGTAAAGGAAAGAGTCCTGACCGCTCTCGTGTTTCTGAAGAAAATGTTGCACGAATTCAAACTGCTTTCCAACGTAATCCTTCAAAATCAACTTGTGGTGCCAGTCGGGAGTTACAACTGCCTATGTTGGTTGGTTATAAAGCCGTACAAGTTACAGTTGTTACAAGCTCTGCGCCCCGATGACAAACAGAAACGTGTGGCATTTTGTAACGAGATTCGTGATGCTATTGACAATGATAACACTTTCGCATAACGCATCGTGTTCAGTGATGAAGCTATTTTCCATGTTAGTAGTCTGGTAAACAAACACAATGTTCGAATTTGGGGTCTACAGAACCCACATGCAGCCATTGAACATGTACGAGATTCGCCTAAAATCAATGTGTTTTGTGCGATATCCTGATCATCTGTTTACGGCCCATTCTTCTTTGATGCAAACACGGTTAACGGTCAGCAGTATCTCGCTATGTTACAAAACTGGTTCTTTCCGAGGATGCACGAAGACAACTTCATTTTTCAACAAAACGGGGCACTCCCTCACTGGAGTCGCCAAGTGCATGAACATCTGAATGAAATTCTACCGAACCGTTGGATTGGTCGTCAAGGAGCTGGCGACTTAACATGTCTCAGCTGGGCTAGACGGTCACCGGATTTGGTACCCTGTGACTTCTTCCTGTGGAGTTTTGTTAAAGACAACGTTTATGTACCACCACTCCCACAGAACCTGAAAGAGTTGAAGAACCAGATCCGTACTGCCATAACATCAGTGACGAAGGACATGCTTGCCCGAGTATGGGAGCATTTTGAGTATCGATGTGATATTGTTCGTGTCGCTGATCGAGGACATATTGAATATCTATAATCTTAAGTTGAGAGGTTCGTAAATCTGTGTGTAAAATTTCATATTCGTATGTCTTAAAGTTTAATCAATATATGCATTCGAAATGTGTATATTCTTTTTGAAACATCCTGTATTATAGATTCGATAATGAATATAAAAGTATGATAATTGGTCAGATTAGAATTAAACTCAATATAAATCTAAATCTTTTAATTACTTTAAGGATATATATACAAAATTACAATTTTAATCGTACACTATGTATTATATTAGTTTTGCATAAATTCTATAAAGTAAAAGGAATAAATTAAAACATAAGGAAAGGTGAATGTGAGTAAGAATAATCAAATATTGCCAACATCCATAATTAAAAAAATATTTACTCTTTTCCATTATGAGGAAGGCAATGTGTATAAATGTAGTAAAGATTTCGTATTTCAGTTTTACCAGTTAATTTTAAAACAACTGTCATATAAGCAGCTGCTTTACCTTTTCTTGGAGTACACAGTACTTACGAAGATCAATTTTATAATAAATGAAAAACTTATGTAAGAGTTAAATATGGAAATTGTAGTTGTTGCACTTCTCCGTTGTTCATTTTCGTACCTGTAAAACATTTAAACACATCGAAGAACCGTTTAGAAGTAGCAAGCATAATTTCAACTCTCATCGGTGCTGGTAGAATTCCTCGTTCATAAATATCTAACATGTATTCAACGACGTCGACTTTTTCACAAAATTCTGGAATTATAACAATAAGACCTGTAGAAAATACTTTATAAATCAAAACAATTTCACATGTAAATCATACTTTCAAAAAATTATCTTACTGATATTTCTGTAGTAAAATATACGAGGGTAGCCGTTTATATTTCGTGAACTGGCAACACTGTCAGTATTGCTTCCGACCTGATGATTGCATCGTGAAGTTTGTCATTTTTGACAATATATTTACCTTGACAGTTTTATTATGCGGCCGCTATTTCTATTGTCGAGAGAAACTTGAAAATTTTATGTCAGCGAAAAAATAGAATTAACTCGCGAATATTTTCGTGCAATAATTTTTCATAACTTTCGGCGTGGATTATCTCAACAAAAATGCATCGACGAGCTGAATTCTTTATATGGTGATGAAGCACCATCGAAAACTACAGTATATCGTTGGTATAGTGAATTCAAACTTGAACGGTATTCTTTCGACGATGAATTTCGTGAAGGTCGTCCCATAAATGTTGTTGTGTCGGAAAACATTCATGCAGTGTCTGAATTGATAATGCAAGACCGTCATATGACATACCGTGAGATCGAGGCATCTTTAGGTATTGGTAACACCAGCGTGCATGAGATCCTGCATGAACATTAAGCCGTTAAGTAGCTATGTTCACGTTGGGTACCACATAATTTGACAACCACTCAAAAAAGGACTCGCCTCGATTGGTGCCAAGAAATACACAAAAAATACAATGGCTGTGCTTCAAAAAACATTTATAAAGTCGTCACAGGTCAGTTCCTTTTTGGCATAGACTACCAATATATTAATTGCCGTACTTTCGATATATTTACATCGTGTAGTTCATGTCTTTCTCAAATCCAATCTATATGACCTCGGGTCAGACTTGCTTATACATTTATTCTCAGAATATGCTTTTCAAATTAATGCTCGTTACTAATTTTTTTCGATTATCACATTTGAAGATAAAACGCAAATGATTCTTATATCAATAAACCACTTATTAGACCTAATATTAAGAGAACAGGACTGATAATTTATATTGCTTATGTTTATTTACATCGAGATATTTTTTGAAAGTACGACTTTGTGAAATACGTACTATACCTTACTATTATGTATAACAAAAGAGAAATAAGTTAAGCTGGAACAGATTGTATATTTAAAATATTCAAATATCTCTTACCTTGAGCGACAGAAATGAAGAAAATTTGTTCTTGAGTAAAAGTATCTTTTATCCAAGGCAGATCGATATTGTTTTGCAGCTGACTATATCTATTGCTTGTCATTCTTAAGCCCATATTATCAGCTATTTCAGTGTTAGTTGTTAAATCGCTTTTCTGTAAGAAATAATTTACAATCGATTAAATTATTTACAAAGTATTGATCATATAGGAATTAGTAGCCTCTTTAGTCATGTATGTATTAGGTTTTAAAAAAATCTAGAGTTATAGGTTCTACTATTAATATATGTACATCGCGCTGAAAAACATCATACTTCACATACACAATGTGTACGGAAATTAATAGAATCCAATTTCTTGGAAACCAAATGAATTATATGGATAAAAATGCTTCGAGTAGATAGAAAGGTGTTCATTCTAACCCTTTTATATACACGAATCAGCCTCAAAGACTGACAAATTCTTATTTTATTTCTTGAATACTGTGTGCACGCGCTTGTTAGCCTCCTAGTTCGTCATCCTCCTTAAACAGTGTCGTAAAATTCGTTATGACTACAATAGTGTACATATTTTCGCATATTGGGTTTAAGAGGCCGACTCATGTATATTTGTTGTACTTTTTTTTGTCTTTTAAGTTTTGCATATAAAATTGGAATAAAACCGTAGATAGCTTTTAAAGACTTCATTGTTTTTCGAAGTATTCTCCACAAAGATGAATGCACTTTTGCATGCGCACGAAACAACTCTTGAAGCAGTTGTTCCACTCGTTTATTGATACAGTCAAAATTGCGTTTTTGAAGGCATCGACTGCTCCTTTTGACGACTGGAACCATTGCCCACGCAGTCCGTTCTTGATTTTCGGAAAGGCAAAGAAATCGTTGGGACTTAGGTCCGGACTGTACGGCGGACGGTCCAACTCGACGTTTTGTTGTATTAAAAATTCAATTATCTTGTGTGCTGTGTGCGACTTGCATTGTCTTAGTGGAGGATGATTCGTTGCTCGGAGTTGGTTTTTCTAAGCTCAGCGATGACTTGCGGCAAGCAAATCGTTGTACACCAATCGGCGGTAATAGTTCTTTAATCTTGTAGAGGAATTGTTGCTACATAACCTTCTTCGAGACAAGTGTCGCGATCATCTTTTTACAAACACTTCGAGAACAGATCATTTTGTCGGCCTTTCTTCACCTTGGAAAACCCAAACAGATGACTGGCGTTTATTTTCTGGTTCGTATGAGTAAATCCAAGATTCAACACCAGTGACAATGTTGTAAATGTTTTCAGAGTTTCCAATTCACCCTAGCTGTTCTATGTTCTTCGGTCAAGAGATGCGGACTCCAACGGGAAGCTAATTTTTTACACACAATTCTTTATGCAAAATTTTTTGAATTGAGGCCTTTGAAATCCCGAATAATGCTTCAATCTGACGATATGTCTCATATCGATCTTCGTAGATGATCTTGCGCACAAAATTGACTGCCGGTTTTGGTGCACCTGCTCTTGGACTGCCGCTAGAACTAATCCGTTCACGTTTGAATTCTCCATACCGACGAGAAATTATTGACTGATGTGATGCTTCATTGCCGGAAACAGAAACCAACTCGGCGAAGCATTCTTGTTGAGATAAGTGTCTTTGAAAATTATAAAAAATTATTCCGCACAAATGTTATCGGTTTAATTTCATTTTCAACTAATTTGTTCATTTTGAGAGTTCGTTGCGGCTACAACACTACACGTATTGCACTGAAACTTTGGATTTAGATTAATTAAAGATGAAGGTTAATTTATAGTGTTGACATTTGATTAGTGGAGCCCTCTCTATTCTACTAGAAACTTAAAGAACATCCCATGTAGTTTCGTGGCCAGTATTTTGTTACTTCGTTCTTATATTTACATTCCTTGTCTTATTTCAGGTTTAGTGTGATCTTGTAACTATATGCACGGTCAGCAAAATAATTCACGTCCTACCTCTAAAAACATTATGTAGGACGGTGGACGGTCTGTACGTCTATAGTGTATACAAAAATTCCAATAACGCTTTGAAGCGATCATTGTTATTGTTAACTGTATTGATGCATTATGAATTACTTCTATTTTCGAATAAAAATGTAAAAAACATGTAAGCAAAAACATAAGTCTTTTAAAAGATGAATGCTAGTTTATCTATATTATCAATTTTTTAAATATTTTTCCAATATTTTTCGTAATTTTTGTAAAGATTATAGCAATCGTTACCAGTAATCATAGAATGGAATTAAATGTAATAAAAAACAACCAAATATAAACATAACTTAAGACTATTTATAACTAATAAACAAAAATGATTTAACTATGTATACAGTTTGTATCACTATAGAAGCACGCTGTGATATATTAGATAATGTTACTCGAACAAATAATATCGAATTTCAGATATGTTCACTAACTATTCATTTTTAGTGTATTGAATTTCAATTCGGTAAAGCATTTTAATAAATGTTTGTGTTATTTTTTAATGTAACTAGAGAATGTGCATTTGGAAGTACGAGGAATTTCATTAGGGCATCTATCTCCGTTTTCCCTTAATGGCAGAAATCACAGGCAGTGTCTTATTTAAGAACGAAATTGATCTATAATACTCTGAAGGATATTTGCTATCACTTATTTTGCATAACTATGTCTACTACAACGATCATAAATCACAGCCTTTTCATTCAACATCTGGAGTTCCGCAAGGATCAAATCTCGGACCTCTTTTATTTTCTATTTTTATAAACGACCTTGCTGAAGTTCTAGACTATGAGAAATTATTATTCGCAGATGATCTGAAAATATATCACGCGCTCACCTTCAGGAACAGTTGGATGTAATCCAGACATGGTGCACCGATAATGGGCTTCACTGGAATATTTCTAAGTGTAGATATGTCTCATTCACTCGTAGAGGTTCCTCTATTGAATTCAATTACACTTTGAACAATGCTTGCCTAGAAAAATGCCAAGTTGTTAGGGATTTGGGTATGACATTTGACTCCAAATTATTATTCAATATCCATATAAATAATATATCCAATGCTGCATTAAAAACTTTGGGTTTCATAATTAGAACCACCAAGTCCTTCTCGTCAATCGACAGCATAATACCACTTTATGTTGCCTTTGTTAGGTCGAAACTCGAATATGCGTCATTGGTGTGGTCACCTCTTTATAAAACACATATCCATGTGCTGGAATTAGTGCAAAGGCGCTCTCTGAAGTACCTCTACTTTCGCCAGTTTGGGAACTATCCTCCTCGGGGCTACAGACATATTAATCTACTAACTACATTTAACATAGAATCATTAGAGCTCCGTAGACACCGCAATGAAATAAAGTTTCTTTACCATCTTCTACATAATGGAGTAGACGCACCTGAAATTCTAGCAAAGATAAACTTTTTGGTTCCCAGGCAAGCGACTATAATAATGAACACCTTTCGTCTGCCCATTCCAAGGACAAATGTAATGATTGGATCGCCGGTCTACCGAATATGTAATAACTTTAATAATTTAACAGCCGTGGATATAAACTATAGTCTTTTACCAACGATTTTACGTCAGTGTTTGTAGTGTATAGATGTGTTTATACTTCTTGTGGTGGTGGGTCTTACAAATAAGTATTTAATGTTAATTAGTATTTAAAGTATTTAGAAAATTTAGTGTTCACTGTAAGTCAACGCAGAAGTAATTAGACTTAAAAGTTGTCCTGTAATAGGATTGTAAAGATCTGTTGGGCAAATATATACATTATTATTATTATTATTATTATTATTATAATTATCAAATCAATTTTATACAATACAAGTAGGAATTTTGTGCAGAATCCTCATCTAGGATCAATAATTTTATATATCATTCTAACCACGAAAATTGATGCTATAACAAAGTTACCTAAATCTAAAATATTTTAGTTAAAATTAACTTAAAACGAAATTCCAATATACTAATTTCTATTTTATTACATCGACTTTCTGAAATATATTTAAGCGAAACTCATTTATATATAATTTATAAAGTAAACTATGCTAAGTCACTCATTAAAACCTGATTCTTATTTTAACCGTTTTCTGAGAAAGTTAAAATATAATCTTACCTCGAATTTTACAGTTTGTTTGCCGACAGTTCTGGTTCGGTCGAAATTTATGAATTGTTTTAACTCATCATAAGCCTGGGCATCGTTCGCATTTAAGTTTATACCACGTCTAATTCCTATTGGATCAAAATGCATGCCGATTTCTTGGGCTAAATGAATACCAACACGAGCCATTAATACGTAACCGGGCACATCGACTGGTATGTTCCTTAATAACCCATAAGGCACAGCTGAAAATAACCAATGCCAATTCATATATCTTGAAGAAAAATATTAAATGTTCTAATAATAACGGCTTGACAACTAAATAACTGCAGTAGATTGAAAAAATGGAAAATCAGAACAAGTGATTCCATCATAGGTGTCGAAATATGTGTTATGTATGGTGATAAAGCTTGCATTAATGTTTTCCGACACAACATTTGCGAGACCACCTTCACGAAATTCATCGTCCAAAGAACGCCGTCCAAGTTTGAATTCACTATACCAATGATATACTGTAGTTTTCGATGGCGCTTTATCACCATATAAAGAATTCAGTTCATCGATGCATTCTTGTTGAGATAATCCACGCCGAAAATTATAAAAAATAATTGCACGAAAATGTTCGCGAGTTAATTCCATTTTTTCGAGATAAAATTTTCAAGTTTCTGTCAACAAAAGAAATTTTCAATGGCGATATTTGTTTTTTTCTCTTCTATCTTTGGAAGTCACCACTCATTTTTAAAGAATTCTATAGTATTGCTAGTTTGTTCTTAATTCCATGAATGGGTAATGAAAGCTCGTTTACGAATATTTAATTCTTCTAAGCACTTTTAGAAGTTCTTTGTAAACAAATGCAATATTTCTTAGATTTGCTTTTTCTTCATTTTTCCTAGATTTCCTTAGATGAATACGTTGATTGCAATCAACCCACACAAATACTCATTAATAACCGTCAATTGTCAAAATTTCTAAGCATGCTTTTCCTTTCTTCAGTAGGCATATTTTAAAAACATCGAAAACGTCGACTCAGGGTTTTGTAATCTAATTTTTTTCATGACCTCTTTCATTTTATCTTTTTGCTTTATTTTTATCAGCTACTTCTACAGTTACTGTCAGTTTCAATTAATACTTTATTCCATTACACAATATTTTGCAAACTGTTAATATACTAAGTATCAGCTGTATTGAAAAATCTAATGTCACTTTACGTGAGACACCAGATTATACCATATCTTGTTTATACGAGCTTGGCTCCTTTCGAACATGAGTAACATGGACTTGACTCCTATTGGCGCTATGCGTATTGACAAAAATTTACATTTCCAAGTCACTCGACACTTTCTCGACGTCCGCGAATATATTGACAGAATCCACATGAAATATGCTACTATACTAACGTTCGAACTTGTCTCCTTTTGGATCAGCACCCGTCAAACGTAATTCTTACTTCGCACTATCAGTTTACTATTTATTTCATCGTCTGCAAATCTCCTTAAATGGAAAAAATTTCAATGACGACGATGGCAATTCAATTTTTACCGATAAAAGCCAAGAGTTTCAAGCAGGTGAAATTGGGAATACCGATTGAAAAAGACGGCCATACGTCATTGATAAAAATGGACGATACATTACTGAATAAGAATATTTCATTCCATACAAACAATTTTATTTTCTTAAAAAATCTGGCATCGTTTAGTTGCCCAACCAATATTTAAGACATATTTCGCTAAAAAAAAACTTAGTTTGACTCACCTATTGTTTCTTTCGCGTAGAAAGATTTTGGCTTTAGGTCATAGGGGTGCAAAAAATAACAGAACCTGCGAAACAGGAAACCCAAAAATATTTCCTATTATCATGTTTTTGCAGGGAAAATATTTATAAACTTACATGTCCGTTTCGTTAAAAGTTTTTCCTGCTAATCCTAGAACATTTTTACGATGAAATTCCATAGACGAAATTAAATCCCCCGCAAAGGACTCGCCTATTTTATTAAACACGTCGTATTTTTGAGTTAATTTATCTATGTTTAAGCATTCACTTGCTTTAGATGCAAAGTGTACTTGTAATTTATCAATCTTCTGCACTATACCATCAGAGTCTTCAAATGAATCCGATTCTTTAGTATCATTGATTAAATTCATCTTTAAAATATTAAATATATTTAAAATGGTGTCCTCTTGGTACTTTATATTATTGGCTTTTGGAAAATTCATGTAAATATAAGTAGAAACGTCGCGGAATAGATACGATGAGAGTTCCAGACAATACTTTTCCCTATTCTCCTTATGTTTGGGAACGACGGTGTTTTGATAAATATCAGTGGCATATAGTACCAGAAGAGCATTATATAGGGATTGGCTTCTGCAAAATATAAATTAATTAGTATATTATTACTCTCGTATATTAAGAAATAATGGGTGTTTTTTTAGAGCTTGAGAATTTAAAATGATAATACAAAACAGAAATATTTTTGGAATGAAATTTTTTTTATTATAATCTGGTAGATAATTTCATGGCATTTATTGTTTAAATATGATATCCGGCATATGTCCGCCGCTGCTACGAGTTACGTGGTTCATTCGATCAGTCCAATTATTGACTACTTTTTCCAATAAATCTGGCCGTATGGGGGTCAATGGTGGCTTGAATATTGGCTTCCAACGCTTCAAGAGTTGCTGGTTTGTCAGCATAACCAATGACTTAACATAGCCCCATAAAAAGTAATCCAGAGGCGTTAAATCGTACGAACGAGGGGGCCAATGAACAGGACCAGGAAATTAAGTTGTCATCAAATCGATTTTGCTATAAATCGATTGTTAAGGGCGCTGTATAGCAAGTTGCGCCGTCTTGTTGGAACCAAATGTCGTCGATGTTTAGCTGATTAATTTTTGGAAACAAAATTCAATCAGCATAGCTCGATAGCGCTTGCCATTCATCGTAACCGCAGCTCCTTCCTTATTTCGAAATAAATAAGGACCGATGATGACGCCAGCGTATAAACCGCACCAAACAGTCAATTTTAATGGATGTAATGGTGATTCGTTAACAGCTTGAGGATTGTCTTCGCTCCAAATACGGCAATTTTGCTTATTGGCGTAGCTATTTAACCAGAAACGAGCTTCATCACTAAACATAATTGTTTGATAAAAATGTTCATCTTCAGCCAGTTTCAAATGAACCCAGTCAACAAAAGTACGACGCAAACGATGGTCGTTTGGCTTCAATTCTTGCACAAACTGTATTTTATAGGCACGTAAGCCAAGATCCTTACTTAAAATTTTCCACGTAGTCGAAGGACAAAGACCAATAAGTTGAGAACGACGACGAATCGATACGAATCGAACAGCAATATTCTCTTCGGTACGCACATTTCTTTGTCTTGTTGATAGTTTTGAATCGAGAAGAGTAAAATTAGTGTGAAAACGATCAATAACTGCACAAATTGCTTGCTGACTAGGCCGATTATGTTGACCGTAAAATGGACGAAGTGCTCAGATTCATTTTTTTCCAAAGTAAATTTTCACGTTTTGGAAGCGTTGTTTTGGCGTTAAACGATTTATGATGACTTGCCAAATCTTACTGAACAGAAATGTCAACACAGTTTGACATTATCAGCCGTCAAACCATAGTTATCGATATCGATAGTTCTCATGTAGCTTAAAAAAACACCCATTACAAACAAAAAGCGTTACGCCATTCATTTTCCAAAATTAACTTATTACATTATTTATTATAGAATAATCGCACACTAAGAAAAAATAAATAAAATATTGCAATGTAACATATAGAGAACTCATTGAAACTATTCGGATAAAATGTACAAAATTGACGCACCAATCAATGTTTCTGATATATTTGCTATAATATTTGTACTTTCTAAGGCTTTTTGGTTTTATCTGAACAGAATCTAGTAGCTTTATCTCACTACAAAGTAATTTTGACATTTCTGGCGAAAACAGTCGAAAGTCAATCTCGAGTTTTATTTAACATATTTTCTTGAGTCATGTATATTACAGTTTAAGCCTCATTTAAATTTTACTTCGAACTTGTTAATTTTTTGCGTTTATAGAATTTAAGTTAATAAAGTTTAAATGTAAAATCATGAACCGATCACATTACTTAACCAATGATGACTGTGTAAGATCTTTAACTTTATTAGAAAAAGGGCGTACAATACCTTATGTGACTAATTTGCTGGGCATTAAGATTCGACAGTCAGTCGAATGGTTATAAGATTCAGGGAAATTGGATTTCATTCGAGAAGACGTGGTCAAGGTAGAAAACAACTGCGAGCTTTCAGAAACAGACAAATAACAAGCGCAAAACTCAATACCCAGCTTGAAGTAGTCAAGAATATAAAAGTTTCTGCTTTAACTGTAAGGAGAAGGTTGAGGGATGTACGTTTGAATAGCAGGAGGCTTGTAGTTGGACCATTACTCACCGCAACACGCAGAGTACAGCGTTTTAAATTTGTTAAAAATCCTTCAGATTGGACAGCTGAAGATTGGTAGCAAGTTTTGCCTTCGAACGAGACTAAAGTAAATTTAAAATCTTCAGATTATCAGGAAAAAGTATAGGGAAGAACTGGAGAAAGATATCATAACTGCACGATCTCTCAAAGAGAGCTCTTTGGTGGTGAATGAAGAATGTTCAGAGAATATATTTCCTTTGTCACCCGCACAGAGTTAATCTCCTTCTTCGTCTTGGCTCCCGGGTGGGAACCGCGTTGTCGACAATACTGGCACTGACGTTTTGTACGTCGATGCTATTGTTGCTACTGTTAGATTCTAAAAGAAACTTCTCTAACGAGTGCAGAAATGAAGTTAATTAAAGCGCCAAATTTTATTTCGAAATACAAATAACTAAAAAATTCTGATTGTTAGTGAAAAAAATAATTCGTAAAATCAATATAAATCTATTTCTTGCATATTTTGTGACACGACGGATCATGTTAAAAATTTTCTTTTGGTAACTAATTCACCTAAAATTATCAAATCACCAACTTTCGCAGAAAAACAAATTCATATTGTTGAAGCTTTTTTTAAATTATGAAAGGGTAATGGTCGACCAAACTTAATCTATTTTAAAATAATATTTACCTTTTCACATCACTCATCAAGTTTCCAAAATTCTGCATTATTTTTTGAAACTCGACGTAGAAATATACATGAACAAGCATATCGTCCGGTAATGTACGTCCAGTAAGCTCTTTGAAAAATAACTTCCAATCTATTACTTTCCATGTATTTTGTAAATCAGTAATTTTAACTTCCTTATAATCCCTATTTAACATTGCATTTTTTATGTCAGAGACTTTAATATCGGCCTGAAATAATTAAGATTTCCTGTATTTAGTGTCATAAACCCCTGGATAAAATTAACGTACCACTTTATTGAACTTACTTAATTACAATATTTTAAACTAAATGATATAAAAACTTATGCATTAGGTGTATCTACAGGTTGGTAGAAAAGTTTTAAAAGCAAAAATGAAACAATGTGAATTTTTAAATGAAATTAGTTTTTTTATTCAATGTAATCTCCCTCAACTTCAATACATTTATTCGAATGATCCTTCAATAATTTTATACCATCTCTGTAATGATTTTCTGGAAGCTCTGCAAAATACTGTTCCACGGCTGAAATAGCTTCTTCATTCGATGAAAAACGCTTTCCACGAACGAATTGTTTCAAGTCTCTGAAGAGGTAGTAATCACTCGGAGCCAAATCTGGTGAATACGGTGGTTGTTCAAGCAATTTAGCCATCGTCAAAACACTTTTGTGTGAAGGTGCATTGCCTTGATGAAAAAATATTTTTTTTTCTCTAAACCAGGTCTTTTTTCACGAATTTTTGCATCCAGTTGATCTAAAAAGTTACAATAATACTCTGAGTTAATTGTTTTACCTTCAAGATAATCAATCAAATAAAATTCCTTTTGCATTCCAAAACACTCATGCCATAACCTTTTCTGCCTATCGTCCTGACTTCAGCTCTTTTGGAGTTGAACAACCAACCGTAGTCCACTGTAATCGTTCTCGTTTCTATTTAGGATCATGGTCGTAGATCCAAGTCCCATCCATAATTATAAAACGACGCGAGAAATCGGTTTTATTCCGCCTGAAATGCACCAAGTTAAGCTGAGAAATTTGTTTTCGATCAAGTTTTTGTTGAATTGTTAACGAATGCGGCTCTAACTTTCCAAACAGCTTTTTCATTTGTAATTCTTCATGTAAAATATGGAGTACTCGTTCGTCTGAGATGCCTATGATATTAGCAATTTCATGCTTAATCAAATTCGGATCTTCACTAACCATATTGTGTACTTGCTCAATGATTTCTGCTGTTGTTGCAGTTTTTGGTCGTCCACTAAGTGGTTCATCTTCAACGCTTGTACGACCACGTTTAAACTCTAAAACCCATCGATGTACTTTTGGAAATGAAGGAGCACATTTTTTTAACACGGTCACCATTTTTATATGAATCTCTGTTGCTGATAAACCTTCCAAAACAAAGAATTTTATCACAGTGCCATATTCAGTTTTTTCCATTGTTAAAAAATACACCGACACGTCTAATTCAAATGGATTGCTAACAATGAATGAATTGACAGATCGAGATAAAATTTTTTATGTGTTCATATGACACATGAAATATTAAAATAGCGTATGAATTTTGATTCCTCTACTGCTTAATAGGTGTCGCTTTCAAAACTTTTCTACCAACCTGTAATCGTTTGCAAATGAACTCGGAAAAATTTGACGCATTAATTAATTTCTGACTTAACTACCTTTTTTGTTGAAAAATATTGTAAAACATTAAAATAAAGAAAATAAAACTGAAGATGAAATTAATTGAACATGATATTAGTACCGTGTGCCGTGTTCTCTTCTCTACTCTTAGTTACCCCATTCATACGCCTTAACATACTAAAGATTAAATGTCTAATAAATTCTTAAGGAATATTCTCTCAATCTGCAATTACTGAGTCTTCCAGAAGATTGTGTTGGCAGATGAGGGTATACAACTTTTTAAGAGCATTCCATAAATGCTCTATTAAATTTAATTCAGGATGCCTTGATGGCAAATCCATATAAGAAATATCAACAGCATTCGTATTGATGACAATTTACGTAGCTACGTGCATTATCTTGCATCAATAAGAAGTTAGGTCCTATAATGAGAGCATGGTATTCAACTACGATATTTTCCAAGACAGTTACAATCACAGGGATGAACTCTGTCCGACCGGTGAAGCAGATTCTTCTCCAAAACATTACAGAACCACCACCAAACAAAACTCTTGAAGAGATTGCAACTTGCAAATTTTCTTTTCTTACCATTCTTCCCATCAGAGGACTGACTCCTCATTTCTGTTGATAATTTTTGCCAAAAGTCAAAAGAATTTTATGTTCTTTAGTGAAAAATGGTATTTTTGTCACTACTTTATCCAGCTTTCTTTAGACACCCACCCCTAGAAATGATAATGCAACATTTCCAGAAGCTGCGAGCTCATTTCTTAAACTAGACTGTCTGAGAAAACATTCGTCCCTTGGATTAATACAGCGTTTTTTGCTCTTGTCCGGTTCTTCAAGAGAGATTCTGTCTCGTTAAATTGTTCAAAATGCGAGTTACGCTAAAATGAGCCAATCAGAGATAAAGCGTAACGTATCCCTCAACCAACAAAGTTGACTCTTATTGTCTCTTCGACCAATAAATTTCTTGGGCGGTTAATTTTTCAAGTTCCAAACACTTATCACTAATAAATTCTCAATAACCATTTTTTTTAATATATTATAAATTAATTTGTGGAAAAACTATACATAATTCGCAATTGCGGTTATTATACAAAACAGATGGAAATCTAATGCCAACTTACAATACAATTAGTAAACTAAAAGTTATCGTTGTCGAAAATGCTGATCGTTATTTTAGAGTAAAAAAAATGTATTGATGCATTAATTTTATCGAGAAGTTTACAATGAAAGCGTATTAGATATTTTACAATATTTTAAACTAATAATGGATTAACTTTATCCAATATTATCATTGCACTGTAACAACTTTTATACACGAGGTATGGCAATTAAATAACGAGACTGCGCTCCTTCCGTCGTACAGCCGAGGCTGCAACTGCTTGTTATTAGCCTTGATACTTCCCAAACAATAATCCAAGTTTCCTCTCTCTGTCTGCTTTAGTTCACTTTCGAGCTTTAATTACCGAGGACTGAAATTCCTAGTTAAATTAAAAAAATCGCCAACAGAATGTTTACAAATGTAAAAGGACGTGTTTGGTGATAATGTTATATCACGTACACGAGTTTTTGAATGGGATAAATGGTTATCTGAAGGTCTAAATTGAAGAAAATGCTGATCGTTTTCTTCAATATCAAGGGTGTTAGTATGCCTGACTGGGTCGAAGGCTCAAACCGTTAATCAAAAATACTAAAAAGAATTCCTAATCAAGCTGAGAGAAGGAGTAAGGAAGAAAAGACCGAATTTGTGGAAGAACGACAGATGGATTCTGCAGCAAGACAACGCACCTACTCACAGTGCCCTATCCGTAAAGCAGTTTTTATCGGACAAGCGCACGGTTATGCTTATTCATCCTCTTTATTCGCCAGGTCTCTCATCATGTGACTTCTAGCTGTTACCAAAAGGGAAAAGTGCACTAAAGGGAACACATTCTCAATCTGTTAAAGCAAAAACGGTAGAGGCTGACAACTGATAAACTACAGCATTCTTTTGAACAATGAAAGACACGTACACAACGATGTGTAGATAGGGGAGGAGAGTATATTGAAGAGGATAAAAGTTAAATATTGGTTTGTTTGAAATAAATAACATTTCTCACACCAGGCTCGTTATTTAATTGCAGCACCTCGTATAGTAAACGAACGTGCATTATGACCGTATCTATCATCCAAATATATTCATGAATGGGCAAAAAGGATTCATTTGCTCTGTTATACCAGGGTAGTTGCTTATATTTAGGAAACTGGCAACACTGTTAGTATTGCCTCCGATCTGATGATTGCATAGTGAAGTTTGTCATTTTTGGCAATATATTTACCTTGACAGTTTTATTATCCGGTCGTTATTGCTATTGTTGCCAGTAACTTGCAAGAAGATGGAATTAACTCGCGATCATTTTCGTGTAATTATTTTTCATAACTTTCGGCGTGGATTATCTCAACAAGAATGCATCGATGAGCAAAATTCTTTATATGGTGATGAAGCACCATCGAAAACTACAGCATATCGTTGGTATAATGAATTCAAACTTGGACGGCGTTCTTCGGACGATGAATTTCGTGAAGGTCGTCCCACCAATGTTGTTGTGTCGGAAAACATTAATGCAGTGTCTGAATTGATACTGCAAGACCGTCATGTGACATACCGTGAGATTGAGGCATCTCTAAGTATTAGGAACACCAGCGTGCATAAGATCCTGCATGAACATTTAGCCGTTAAGAAGCTATGTGCACGTTGGATACCACATAATTTGACAACCGCTCAAAAAAGGACTCGCGTCGATTGGTGCCAAGAAATGCACAAAAAATACAATGGCCGGTGCTTGAAACATCATTTATAAAGTCGCCACAGGTGATGAATTATGGATCTATACGTATGGGCCCTATAGTAAACAGCAGTTAACTGTGCGGGTATTCCAAGATGAGCCAAAATCAACAAAAGTTGTTCGCAGTCGAAGCACATGGTCGCCTGTTTTTTCGGAAAAACCGGTCACATTGTAACCGTGCCTTTAGAGAGTTGTAGAACGGTCAATTTCGAATGGTACACAACAAAATACAATGGCGGTGCTTCAAAGAACATTTATAAAGTCGTCACAGGTGATTAATCTTGGATCTATACGTATGAGCCCGATAGTAAAGAGCAGTCAACTTGCGGGTATTCCAAGATGAGCCAAAACCAACAAAAGTTGTTCACGCTTGAAGCACATCAAAACAAATGGTCACCTATTTTTTCGGAAAAACCGGCCACGTTGCAATCGTGCCTTTAGAGAATTGTAGAACAGTCAATTTCGAATGGTACACAACTATTTATTTGCCAAAAGTTTTTGAAGAAATAAGGAAAAAAACCGAAAACGACAGATCATTACCCATCACGACAATGCGAGCTCTCACAGGTTGGTTCAATCGATTGAATATTTAACCAGGCAAAACATTGAATTGAAGAAAAAAATTTATAGTTGGAATAAAAGACCAACATATTGAAAAAGAAAAATAATTATTATAGTATAATACCATCTTTAACTTTGTTATGCAAACATATTCGATCATGCAGTCTTAGAAGGTGTTCACGAACTATATAAGATAATATACGAAGAGCACAATGCTTTGTAGCTTAAACCTGTACTATAGAATAGTTGTTCCTATAGTGGAATCTAGCATTCAATTTCGTAATATTCATTTTTTATAAATTCACGCAATACTCACCGTCGACCTCAAGATATCAAAATCAATAGTGAAAGTATTATCTCTCATTTTTTCTGTTATATTATCATCTGACAATTCATTGTAGAAACCCATTTCTCGAATAGTATTTTCGGTTGCATCTGTACACTTAATGTAATATTTTCTGCAATCCAATATAGAGTCATGAACTTGAGCCAAATCTAAAGTCTCTTCTAATTTCGCATTCTTTTGCAAGAGGCAATTTTTTTCGTCCTCCAGTGACGTAGACCAATCACCCATTACATCAGCTTTTAAATTTTTGTCTGGTAACGTTATCTAAAGTAAATTTAAAAAACTACATACATACATATATATAAAGGCTTTGAAAAACAAAATTTATTCGATTTCCTTTCCAGATATTGTAAATATTTCAAATCGCTTCAAAAATCAAAAATCTATACATCTTTTCAAGCGATGTGAAATGTTAACTTCTTATTCAGTTGAAAAACATTCAGAAGAGGTTAAAAGCAACCTTTAAAGTTTCGATGTAATTTTAATTTCTTTTAATTTTAAATTACCTTACACAAAGAAAATCACGAAGGCATATGGTATACTTTCTAATCTGCAGGTGCATTTTTACACTCACATTTAAATTTTTTCCCTGACATTCTTGGAGCTGTAAGTGAGGAACAAGGGGAGCGTTTCCACCAAGATATAAAGGAGATTGAGAAACGATATCAGGGTCGTTGGAATGTCAACATGATGGGAAATTACTGTTGGACCCTTCTACGAGCAACTCCAGAAGCATCATATAAAAGGAAAAGCTACACTCGAACTTTTACCGTGAAGAGGTTGAGGAAATACAAAACTTTAAATTAATAAGTAAAAAACTGTTCATATTCAAACTTACACTACCATTGTAATAATAAAATATTAAATTTTTCAATTATACTCTGATAATATATTACGTACCTTTCAATCTTAACTATATATTTTAATACTATCATACCCAAAAAAAGTTAAAGATGGCGAAAAATTGGTACGTGGTAGAAAAAAACTGATTGAAAATTTGGATTCAGCTCATCAAAATACATAAAAAAGAGGTTGAATTTTGAAAATAGTTTAAAAAAAATATTTATTGGTTAGCCTTGTGTAATTTGTTCTTCAATTTCGCCTGAAATACTACCTGATATGAAAATAGTTTTTTTAATAGATTATAATTTTGCCTAGCCCAACAAGGTGAAATATATTATGCCATCCTGCTCGACGCTTCACCGATAAACGGACGAGAGTGAAAATATAGTAAACGACTGATTTACTAGGTATTTGATATATTGGGTTGGCTACTAAGTATTTTCGGTTTTTACTGATAGAGAGCGTTGCTCTACTTTTTGTATAACGTATGTTAGTGCTGTACTTTCAGAAGCAAGTAGTGCGTGATTTTTATTAAAGCTATTAGTTGTGGGTTAATTTTAAATGGAGTGCAGAAACGAACATTTTCGACATATTTTACTATTTTATTTCCGTAAAGGAAGGAAAGCTGCTGCGGCTCACAAAAAGATATGTGAAGTTTATGGTGCTAATTGCTTAACAGAGCGCACGTGTCTGAATTGGTATAAAAAATTTCGTTCTGGAGATTTTCCCCTCAAAGATGAGCAACGTTCTGGTCGGCCTACTAAAGTTGATGATGACCAAATCAAAGTCATAATTGAAGAGGATCGTCATATAACTGTTCGAGAGGTTGCGGAGAGGCTACATGTATCGCACACAACAATTGAAAAACATTTAAAATGTCTTGGGCTAGTTAAGAAGCTTGATATTTGGGTACCTCACGAATTGAAAGAAATTCATTTAACACAAAGAATCAACTTTTGCGATATGCACCTTAGACGAAATGACACCGACCCTTTCTTAAAAAGAATCATCACTGGTAATGAAAAATGGGTCCTGTACAGTAACATAGTTCGAAAACGATCATGGAGCAAACACGATAAACCAGCACAAACCACATCGAAAGCTGAATTGCATCCAAAAAAGATCATGCCGTCAGTTTGGTAGGATTACAAAGGTGTTGTGTTTTTTGAGCTGCTTCCAAGGAACCAAACGATAAATTCTGATGTTTACTGTCAATAATTAATAAAACTGGATGAAGCAATCAAAGAAAAACGGCCAGAAATGTCAAATCGGAAAGGTGTAGTTTTCCACCAAGATAATGCAAGGCCTCACACATCTTTGGCAACTCGTGGGAAACTATTGGAGCTTGACTGGGAAGTGATGCCACATTCCCCATACAGCCCTGATCTAGCACCATCTGATTACCATTTATTTCGAAGTTTGCAGAATTCTTTGAATGGTAAAACTTTCACAAATGACGATGACTTTCACTCGCACCTGGTTCAGTTTTTTGCTGATAAGGACCAGAAATTTTATGAGCGCGGAATCATGCAGCTGAAACAAAAATGGCAAAAGGTCATTGAGCAAAATGGAAAATATATAATTGATTAAAAACTATTCTTTGTTTTAAAAAAAAGTATTTTATTTTATGCTACAAAACCGAAAGTACTTAGTTGCCAACCCAATATATTTAGCTTGCGACTACACGGGCTGTAGATAAGAATAAATTACACTTTCCAGTATTTCAACAAAATTGAAAGTAATGTCGTGTTTTCTAGGCAAATCTTGCATTATACAGAATAGTTAGAAATTATATCATCATCTGCAATATTATAAAATCTCTTTAAAAGAAGTTTCGCAATTATACTAAAAGTTGTTCCAATAAGACATTCATTTTCAATAGCCTGCCATTTTAACAGTTGTCATGACTCAATCTGTAACTACTTGACAGATGACAAGTAAAAGCTATGCCATTAATAAAAATGGAACGATATACGCTTCAACAACGCATTGAAATTATTAAAATTCACTACAAAAATGGTGAAAACTTCGCGCATTTTTGGGTCGTCGTGAAGCACCGTCTCCGACAACAATGCGAAACTGGTAGAAAAATTTGAGCTGTTGGGGCAAGTTAGTGATGTGAAGATGTGCACGTCGCTCAAGAACAACTGAGAGTATTGCTATTGTAGCCCATAGTGTTGAGGAAAACCCAGATTTGTCCATATCTCATCAATCTTTGGAATTGGGCATTCCACAAACGACATTACACCGTATTTTGCATAAAGACTTAGGTCTTAAAGGATTTAAAGTTCAATTAATACAAGAACTCTGCTGATTGGGTCCTCGAAATGCATCAAACTGATTCGGAATTTCATCGAAAAACCATCTTGAATGATGAGGCCCATTTTCATCTCGGAGGCTACGTTAATAAGCAGAATTGTCGCATTTGGGATTCAGAAAACCCAAAAATTATTGTTGAAAAGCGTCTCCATCCTTAACGTGTGACTATTTGGTCACTGGACCTTACTTTTTTGAAAATGAGGCTGGAGCAATTGTTACAGTGAATGGATTGCGCTATCGAACGGTGATTAATGATTTTATATGGCCGGAATTGGAAGATATTGATGTGAAAGACGTTTATTTTCAACAAGGCGGCGCTACGTGCCACCGTGAAATTTCTCGAAGCGGCGATCACAATTGGCCACCGAGACCTTGTGATTTAACACCTTTAGACTTTCTTCTTTGGGGCTATGTGAAAGATAAGGTCTATACCAATGGCCCACAATCGATTCAAGACCTCAAAGATGGAATTCGTGAAGTTATCGAGGACATACAGCCGCAAATGTGCGAATCGGTGATGGGAAATTTCATAAAAAGAATATGGTCCTGCAAGCGTAGCCGTTGCGGCCATTTGACTGATATTGTTTTCCATTATTAATGGCATACCCTTCTCTTTACAATTAAATAAACATCAGATGATTTCGCTTAAAAATACTCGTTTTTTTTACATATCAAAATGAACCTCTTATTGGAAGATCCGAATTGGAAGATTGGAAGATTATTATAAAAACTCATTTCCTGAAATAGGTACTAACACAAAAGGGGTATGATCAAAGTTTTCATGATTACAAAAGAATCGGTATTTTTAATGTGTGAAGAAGAAATATGATGAGCAAAATGGGTCAACAATATCTTCGTAATAGTCTTGGGAAATAAACTAGATGTATGCGATATCTCTCGCTTAGCATGAATGAATTGAAATGTTTTTTCTTTAAATCCCTCGAGAACTATAAATGCACCCATTTAAAACGTAAAAGACGTAAATTATGATCATAGAAAAATAATCATAAGTTATCAAAGAAAGAAAATAAATACTTATTTAAGTTATTATAATTCCGATGTTTTTTACTGAATTCCTTAAAAATAAAAGTTAAAATATACATATAATATTTACCTGTATGACATAGCTTTGTGTATTACTATCTACATCAATATTCACTTCCATAATCGGAAAGGAACCTATTAAAACCAGTTTTGCTAATAACTTTGTAAAATTATTCTTGTCTGCTACTACATCTTCATCTAGAATAATATCACCAACATCTTCGACGATCTCTTTAGCTAAATATGAATGGAAAAAACATAATTATAGTTAAAGTTTAATATGCAATTGCTAAAGTATTCACATCATTACAGACTTCGATAATTAGTGCAGTGATTTTCAATTTTAGGGGAGCGGACCCTGCAATTTCAACACTAAATCATCATTGTGATCGTTTTTGTGGTTAGGTTACTAGACAGAATAGATTGCTAGACAGGGTTTGATGAAACAAATTCGATTTCTGTTATGATCTCGAACTTCAATGGCACATTCTAACACCAGTCAAGTTTTTATTAATGAAAATATGTACCAAAAAGCAAAGCTCTAGGATAATACAGGGTAGCCGCTTAAATTTCGGGACTGGCAAACAAAAAAAGAATTTTTATTATCGAAAATAGTTTTATTGCTTTTCAAAATATTCTCCTTGAAAATCGATGCACTTTTGCATTCGTTTAAACCAATCCAAAAAGCATTGCCGCCTCTGTGAAGGCAGTATCTCCAAAATATAAGTTTTGAATGCCTCAACTGCCTCTTCCGGCGTAGAAAACCGTTGACCACGAAGTTTATTCTTCACGCGTGGGAACAAAACGAAATCACAGGGTGCTAGATCAGGGCTGTACGGCTGATGGCTCATCAATTCAATGTTTTGCCCGGTCAAATATTCAATTGTTTGAACCGACCCGTGAGAGCTCGCATTGTCAAGGTGGAGAATGATCTGCCGTTTTCGGTTTGTTTTCCTTACTTCTCCAAAAACTTTTGGCAAAGAAATAGTTATGTATCATTCGGAATTGACCGTTCTACAACTCTCTAGATGCACGGTTGCAACGTCACCGGTTTTTCCGAAAAAACAGGCGACCATTTGTTTTGATGTGCTTCGAGGGCGAACAACTTTTGTTGATTTTAGCTCATCTTGGAATACCCACACAGTCGACTGCTGTTTACTATCGGGCTCATATGTATAGATCTAAGATTCATCAGGAGTCTTTTTTGAACGGTTGTCAAATTATGTAGTACCCAACGTGAACATAGCTTCTTAACGGCTAAATGTTCACGCAGGATCTTATGCACGCTGGTGTTACTAATACCTAGAGATGCCTCGATCTCACGGTATGTCACATGACGATCTTGCATTAATGTTTTCCGACATTTGTGGGATGACCTTCACGAAATTTATCGTCAAAAGAATGCCGTTCAAGTTTGAATTCACTATACCAACGATATACTGTAGTTTTCGATGGTGCTTCATAACCATATAAAGAATTCAGTTCATCGATGCATTCTTGTTGAGATAATCTACGCCGAAAGTTATGAAAAACAATTGCACGAAAATGTTCGCGAGTTAATTCCATTTTTTCACTGACATAAAATTTTCAAGTTACTGTCAATAATAGAAATAACGACCATATAATGAAACTGTCAAGGTAAATATATTGCCAAAAATGACAAACTTCACGATGTAATCATCAGATCGGAGGCAACACTAACAGTGTTGCCAGTTCCCGAAATACGTATAAACGGCTACCACTAAAGGATCTAAACGTATATAAAATATCATAGTCTGGTCATGATATTTTATGTACGCTTAGATCCTTTAGCGGTAGAGTTAAAAGAATTTCTCCGATGTTTCGACTTGTGTTAAAATAGTTTCAATATTTTTTGCTTCGGAATTCGTCTAATACAATATTATCTGAAATTGACTTCAACAGTACCAGGATGTTAGTTAAGAAGTAAAAGGTAGGCAATGATCTTTTATCGGGCGAACAAGGAGAAAGATAAATGATAAAAATTAACAACAACCTCATTTATGCAAGACTAAACACAGACAACAAAATTCTTTTCGATAATACCAGAACTCTATAATTAGTCGAATAAATCGGGGTCAAAAATTTAACTGCAGTATTATAACATGCCGTACTGATATCATGCCCTTACAGGAGAATATTAAGTTTTATCATTGATTAGTTTATGGTTAATCGTTTGTCTTTGAGTATTGATAATTGGTTTGTTATATCTTTTACTAGAAAATTAACACCTTTTCTGTCATCTTATTCTATAAATAGACATATACTTTTGAAAACTAATTCAACGAGAGATCTAGGACTATTATTTGATAACAGCTTGAATTTTAATTTACATATTCAACATATACATATGTCTCTCAGAGGTTAAAACATTAGGAATTAATCTACGGTGAAGCAAATTCTTCAATGATGCTGATCTACTCAAAGCATTATAATGGGTGTTTTTTAAGCTGCATGAGAACTACCGATATCGATAACTATAGTTTAACAGCTGATAATGTCAAACTGTGTTAATATTTCTGTTCAGTAAGGTTTAGCAAGTCATTATGAATCGTTTAACGCCAGAACAGCGCTTCTAAATTGTGGAAATTTACTTTGAAAAAATAAATCTGTTCGCGAAGTTCATAGAGCACTTCGTCCGTTTTACGGTCAACATAATCGGCCTAGTGAGCAAGCAATTCATGCAGTTATTGATCGTTTTCGCACTAATTTTACTCTTCTTGATTTAAAACCATCAACAAGACAAAGAAATGTGTGTACCGGAGAGAATATTACTGCTGTAGCGCGAAGTATTGAAGAAGACGCCGAAATGTCGATTTGTCGTCGTTGTCAACTTGTTGGCCTTTATCTTTCGACTACGTGGAAAATTTTACTTAAGGATCTTGGCTTACGTACCTATAAAATACGGCTCGTGCAAAAATTGAAGCCAAACGACTATTGTTTGCGTCGCATTTTGGTGATTGGGCTCATTTGAAACTGACCGAAGATGAGCTTTTTTATCAAGGAATTGTGTTTAGTGATGAAGCTTATTTCTAGTTAAATGGCTACGTCAATAAGCAAAATTGCCGTATTTGGAGCGAAGACAATCCGCAAGCCGTTAACGAATCACCATTACATCCATTAAAATTGACTGTTTGGTGCGGTTTACATGCTGACGGCATCATCGGTCCTTATTTCTTTTGAAATGAGGAAGGAGCTGCCGTTACGCTGAATAGCGAGCGCTATCGAGCCATGGTGACTGAATTTTTGTTTCCAAAAATTAATCAGCGACGACATCGACGACATTTGGTCCCAACAAGACGACGCAACTTACCATACAGCGCGCTTAACAATCGATTTATTGCAAAATCAATTAGGTGACAACTTTATTTCCAGAAGTGGCCCTGTTCACTGGCTTCCTCGTTCGTGCGATTTAACGCCTCTGGATTACTTTTTATGGGGCTATATTAAGTGATTAGTTTATGCCGACAAACCAGCAACTCTTGAAGCATTGGAAGCCAATATTCAAGCCACCATTGACGCCATACGACCAGATTTATTGGAAAAAGTAGTCAAAAATTGGACTGATCGAATGGACCATGCAACTCGTAGCCGCGCCGGGCATATGCCGGACATCATATTTAAAAAATAAATGTCATGAAGTTATCTACCAGATTATAATAAAAAAAATTCATTCCAACAATATTTCTGTCTTGTATTATCATTTAAAGTTCTCCAGCTCTTAAAAAACACCCGTTATTTTGTCTTTATTCGAAATAAGTTTGAATAAGGATCTATTATTTGGTATCCTTTTTGCGATATTAAAAAATTTGGCGTAAAAAAAGTTCATCACAGATTTTAAAAATTTTTGTGATACAAAACTTCTAGTATTTATCCAGATAGAGGAATTAAGTACATTTTTTTACTGGAATAACACAACATTCGATTTTTGTCGTATCAAAGAAAGCAACATAACGCATGTTTTTGCATAAATTAATCAGAGACCACATTGACTGTCCTGACTTGCTTTCTGCGATTAATTTTAGTATTCCATGCAAGACCTCTCGACAGTTTTTTTACCTTTGTTCATCGGACATCGAGGACCAACATTTTTTGGAGACCTCCTTTAATCCATATGATAAAGAACTATGGTGTATACATTGTGTATTCGCAGTGTATTCGCTGGAGATCGACAATGCAGTTGTACTGGAGTATTTTTGGTTTTTTGCTTTTATTGTTTTCTTTTATTATTTTTAGTGGATGAGGATATATATTTTTTTGTTTTATTTATTATTTATAGAATGTAAATACTTATTATGTGGCATGTTTTTAGTATTATCTTGACCTGCTGGGCAATTATTATTATTATTACTATTATATACATGAAAACCAAGATTGCATATAACCATGAGATGTAATACATTTAACTTAAATCTAATTATTATTTCACATAAATTTATGATCCATACCTGCTTGAACTCTTCTACTATAGTCAAATGTCTCTTCGTGTGTCACGCAAGATGTGTAGAACGTCTTAAAACGATTGATAAAGGCAGGAGAAGGAGATTCGTCGCTTACCACCTTGAGCATTTGTTTCCAAACATCTGTTAAATAGTAATCTTTCGTTTCAGTTGTCAAGCTTCCACACGAGTATTCATAAAAGTTCTCACAATAATCTACAGAATGGTCCATGAGACTCAACATGCGAGATACGGTAGATTTACATGTCTTAGTTTTACATTCCGTTTTATTTAAAATCTGAGTGTTTTCTGTATAATTTTCAGAAGCTGAACGAATTGTATCTTTATGACTGTCCTGATTATCCGCCAACTTATTTACAGGTTTGCTAGTGCTCTCCGTAGAACGTGTTACTGTAATTGTACTATTGGTCACAGCTTTTTCAGTCGTAGACGTAGTTAAACTAGCTGCGCCCGTAACAACATATTTGCTGGAGTTGGTAGTTTTGTCAATAACGATGTTCGTTTCTTCAGCATCATTTTCATCATCTCCTGTATACTCAAAAATAAACATGGGTTCCGATTTTGTACTTGAGATAACCGCTTTTTCTGTTGAGTCGAGTTCTTTAGTAGTCAGTACATTTTTTATAGTCGTTACTTCTTCAGGAGTAGTGCTACTAATGATGTTCGTTTCTTCAGCATCATTTTCATCATCTCCTGTATACTCAAAAATAAACATGGGTTCCGATTTTGTACTTGAGATAACCGCTTTTTCTGTTGAGTCGAGTTCTTTAGTAGTCAGTACATTTTTTATAGTCGTTACTTCTTCAGGAGTAGTGCTACTACTCACTACATTTTTTATAGACGTTACTTCTTCAGGAGTAGTGCTTTTACTCATTACATTTTTTATAGACGTTACTTCTTCAGAAGTAGTGCTACTACTCATTACATTTTTTATAGACGTTACTTCTTCAGGAGTAGTGCTACTACTTATGACATTTTTTATAAACGTTACTTCTTCATCAGTAGTGCTACCACTTATTACATTTTTTATAGACGTTACTTCTTCAGCAGTAGTGCTGCTTATCTCTGAACGCTCTGTATCGTTAGTCATTTCACTTTCACTTGTTCTACTGCTAACAGATTGAGTCAAGAATGCCTCGTCTTCAGTCGATGATTCATTATTTACTGTACTAACTTCTAAACTTATAAATGTCGTCGATTCGATTACGTCTACAATCCTTGATTTTTCTGTGCTATCTGTTGTACTATAATCAAAATCTGAAATGATTGACTGTGTTTTATGTGTTACAATTTCTTTGTCAATAGAATCATTACCATACTCTTCTGTGTTTACATTCTGTTTTGTATCTGTGCCATTTGTATTATTATAAGCACCGCCCATTAATGTACCTTCTTCTTCTTCTTCGTCGCCACGTATTCTAGAACCCAATTCAACAATACCTTCAGTATTTGTTCTTGTAGTATCGATATTTTCACTCGTTGTTTCAATGGTATCATTTTCCATTTTTGAAATAGTAGCTTGATTTTTTCTTGAAAGAACATCGGCACCGTTATCAAATGTTTCAATGGAACTTGTAACTTCTTCTGTTGTTCTATCCATTAGTTCAGTTATTTTTTCTATAAAAGATTTATTTATAAATTTCTTAAATTATTAATAATGTTTTTTTAATTACCGTTTCCAACGTATATCTTTTGCTTACTAGTTGTCATTGGATGCTCAGTTGATGATAGGATTATGGTCTTTTTCTTGCTATCGATTAATCTCTCTACAATATTTATATAATTGATTCGGTCAAACAGTTTTTTAACTTACCTTTATCTTTAGTCATGGTAAATTCTTCTTTTGATGAAGGTTTTATTATTTCAGTTTTGAGAGTAGTGGTTGTTGTTGTTGTTAAATGTTTCCCATGAAATGCATCTGTCTAAAACCAGGAAAGAAAGTTTTTTAATGAACTTTTTCAAACGTATTACTGAAATATGTTTGATAGTAAAATAAATATATAAATGAAATATTTTCTTCAATCGTTTTCAGTGCTTATTTTGGTCATTCTCAGAAATAAATACCTAAAATTTTAAATCAGTTTAGGTATCGAAATACGAAGTACTCTTACGTATTTTTATTACCATTCTTGTCCCAATGGATTCTTCATATATTAAAGAAAATAATTTATGGAAATGTATACTCTTTAGTAATAGTTCAGTGGTAATATAAAAATATATTATCAATATATAGACAAGTTCTTATAGAATACATCTTCAAAAGTCAGTTTTAGTAGCAACTGTACGATTTGAGATCGGCTACTGTACAAAGGGTACTAGGAAAGTTTTGTAATATGACGCAACAATGAATCGTATGAAGCTGCTTGTTGCTGCATGGTGAGACATATTCATACGTGTATAGTAGCCGCTGCGCTATGGCGATGCGCTCAGTTATTCATTAGCAGTGAGAATGTAAAGTGCTTGCGATGGCATCGTGGTCAGGAAATGAGATAAGGGCAGTTTTGCGTTATAATTTCGTGCGTGGTTTAAACATAGACCAGTGCTTCGAAGAAATGACTCTTGCACTAGGTGATGTTTGTCCACATCGCACAACGATATTCAGGTGGTATAGAGAATTCCAAAGGGGAAATTTCACTGTGGAGGATGCTGAGAGGCCAGGAAGGTCACGACCGTCAGTTACGGAGGAAAACGTTACTACTGTGAGGAAAATGCATGGCGAGGACAGGCGAGTGACCTACCAATAGATAGAGGGTACTTCAGGCCTAAATGCACCAGCAATTGCTTTGATTCTGCATGATCATTTGCACGTGAAGAAACTTTGTTCTCTCTGGGTGCCGCATCGACTGACTGAAGAGCAGATGACACGACGTGTGAGTTGGTACCTGGAGATGCTAAAAAAGTTTAATAAGGGACAATCTCGGTATGTGAACAACATCGTGACAGGTAACGAGACTTGACTGTACTATTATGATGTGCCAATCAAAGCTCAAAACAAAGTTTGAGTCTTTGATGATGAGGACACCCCCGTAGTTGTCAGAAAATCTCGATCTGTAAAGAAGAAAGTAACAGCTGTATTTTTCAGATCGAATGGAATTGCGGAACGCGTCGTTTTGAACACACAGAAGACAGTCACAGCTAAATGGTACACTGAACAGTGTCTGCCTAAATTCATTGGATCTATGAAGAACCTGCGGCCAAAGTCAAGAATGGACAACTGATTCCTCCATCACGATAATTCTCCAGCTCACCGCGCCAAATCCTGCACCGAATATTTGACCACGACAGGGTTGAAACTTCCCGAGCGCCCTCCCTACAGTCCAGATCTTGCTCCCTGCGACTTTGCACTGTTCCCGCATGTGAAAATGAAGCTAAAATGAGGACCTTCTGCGGGCTAGGGACAACGAGTGTGCTTTACTCCCTAGTGAAACTTGGCAGAACTGGTTTAAAGATTGGTTTCAGAGGATGGGGGGATGTATTGAGTGTAGAGGAAATTACTTTGAAAAAATTAAATAAACAAAGCTGTATTGCAAAACTTACCTAGTACCCTTTATACCTGTACAAACAGCTCAATGACAACAGTATTCGTACACCTCGAGAATATTGATTATCATCAAATGTGAACATCCGGCTATGATAAAGCACATTTACTTCCATTTAACAACATTAAAAAACTCTAAAAACCTCTAATAATAATATGAACACTGTAACTGTAATTATTTGCAACCACAAAAAGATATGCTAAATATTCTAATATCAAATGTTTCAAAAGTTTTCGTGCAATTCATTTTTATAAGATATCTCTCTATTGTAAGCCATAAATTTAGAACGAATTCCATAAATTCTCTCCGTAATATCACGTATTTTTGTAAAACAAGCATTTAATACTTTTACAAAGATGAGTTGTAAAAGTAAACAGATGTCTAGTAATATGGACGAATTAATAACACTACACAAAGAAAAAAAGCGCTTACGCCAAATAGTCAAATTTATCGAAAATGCGTGTTCTGCAGTGCAGACGGAAAAAAACAAATTCAAAATCTCGTACTGTTAGACTTCCGCGGTCGTGGTCCATACTATCTTCTTCTGGGCTTCCGGGCTGGAACCGCGTCACTAGTATGACTGCCGACGTTTCGTACCCACTCGTATGGGACATCTTCAGGGCTCAATTACTGTTACTGTTTGTTGCACTGAAACGTCGGCAGTTATACCAGTGACGCTGTTCCAGCCCGGAAGCCCAGAATAAGACTTGTACTGTTGAAATTGTACCGAGAAATAGACGCTCAAAGATTCTAAATAAGCGTGTTTAGAAAACTTTTTCAAGTTCAATGGATAAATGCACTGAAGATAGCTGTACAGATGTAATTTTATATTGTAAAGAAAGTACATTAAGAAAATATAAAGGGAATTTCAAGAAAACTGGTTAAAGAGGAAGAGTGTCAAAAAATCATTCATAAGGCGTCGTCAATTGTTATCTATTATAAAGCGTGGAGCTTATAGGAAAGTATTAATAAGGCTAATGAAAAATTTGTTACGTAGTACCATCATATTCGACCTCTATTGAAATTCTCTATATTTTGTTCTTTCTTCCACTATCAAATTCTACCTGTACGGCTATCTTCAGTGCACTTATACATAAATTTTAGCTCATTGCTCTTCTAAAAGTTCTCTGGTCACGTTCATTTAGAATCTTTCGACGCCTATTTCTCGATAGAATTTCAACAGTTCAGAATATTTTGAATACTTTTTTCAACTTGCACACAACTTTGTTTAGTACTGTTAACTCGCGCATATTTCAAGACACATGTTTACTTTTATAAGAAGGTGGTCCTATAAGTACCCGACCTGAACTAGATATGGTCATAGTTGTTTGAAAATATCACTGTATTATTAAGCATACAATCTATAAAGCTTATGTTTCAAGTTTGAAGACGCCAAGTTGTTTAGTATTTGTTTGGCAGTCATCAATAGTGAACGTTTTCAGTGAATTTGTAAAACTGGAGAAAATTGGTAATCGTTACATGATACAATACTTCTATTTGAAAGGGCTCAGTCCAATCGATATAAAAGCTGGACTGGATTCTACTCTGGATGAGTCTGCTCCTTCGTTTACAGCAGTGAAATGTTGGGTAGCAGAGTTTAAAAGAGGTCGTACGAGCTGCCAAGACGAGCATCGCATTGGTCGACCAAATAAGGTGACGACTCCAGAAATACAGAAATAGTGAAGAAAATCCACAAAGCGGTACTGGATAATCGTCGACTGAAAGTGTGCGAGCTTGCAGACATAGTAAGCATTTCAAAAAGTGCGGCGCATCACATATCTGAAAATTTGAACATGAGAAAGCTGTGTGCGAGATGGGTGCCGCATTCACACTCGAACAAAAACAGTGTCGTGACGATATTTCAATTGAACGTTTAGCGAAGTTTCACACCAAAAAAGCAGAATTTTTGCGCCATATCATAACCATGGATGAAGCATAGGTCCATTGCTTCACACCCGGTACAAAAGAACAATCAAAACAATGGACTCATAAGGAAGAACCAGCTCCAAAGAAGGCGAAGACCGTTTCGTCTGCAGGCAAGGTCATGACATCGGTTTTTTTGAGATGCGCATGGAATAATTTTCATTGACTATCTTGAAAAGGAAAAACTATCAACGGCGAGTATTATGCGAACTTATTGCAACGTTTGAGCGAAGAAATCAAGCAAAAACGGCCGCATTTGGCTAAAAAGAAAGTGTTGTTTCATCAAGACAATGCACCAGCTCACAAATCCGTTATTGCAATGGCCAAAATTAATGAATTAAAGTTTGAATTGCTACCTCGTGCAAACTATTCGCCAGATTTAGCCCCCTCGAATTATTTTCTGTTCCCAAACTTGAAAAAATAGATCAGTGGTCAAAGATTTTCCAATGATGAAGAAGTAATGTCAGCAATTAATGGCTATTTTGAGGAGCAAGATAGTTCTTATTATAAAAAGAGTATCCAACTTACTGAACATCTCTGAGAATAATGTGTAGAGTTGAAAGGTGATTATGTTGAAAAATTAATATATTTCTTTCCAAAATTTTTGTGTTTTCTTTGTTGGGTCGGGTAGTTCTGAGATCACCCTCGTAACCCATGTTTCTAAAAGCATCAAATGCTTATTTTTCACAAATACATGATACTACGAAGAGGATTTACAGAATTCGTTCTAAATTTATGGCTTACAATAAAGAAATACCTTATAGAAATGAAATGTACGACAGCTTTTTTGCAAATTAGTAGTTGTAATTAATAACAGTTTTTGTATTGTTATTAGAAGCTTTTAGAGTTTTTTTAACGTTGTTAAATAAAAGTAAATGTGCTTTATTATAGCCGGATGTTCACATTTAATATTATTCAACATTCACGGGGCGTAAGAATACTATAATACTGTATGAAATAAATTAATAGCTAATATTCTTCACAGCTACACTGAATGAGAAGAGATTAAATTTAAATACTTTTCAGTGACGTATTAATTTAGATTTTGTTAAACGATCATCCTTAATGTGAAAACAAAAATATTTCTACGAAGTAGGCTTCTCGCCTAAATTGAAAACAAACTTCGTGATTAAAATCTTATAACGCAAAACAACAGGACATTTCGGGCGAAACACCGCGATATGATATATAAACAGAAACTATACAGTATGCCGGATGTTCGTGGTGCGCAAGAGATATACGGTGTAGTATTTGGACAAAATTACGTAATTATGCCTGAAATAACTGTCTAAAAACGTTGATAAATTTATCTTTTTCACCTCATCCTAGAGAATTCTTATTAATACATTATATCATTTTCTTAAAATAAAATCAAATATTTAATCGAAATTAATCGAAACCAATTCGAATTTCTTCTCTCGATCTTCATTTTAAATGTTATATGAATACTATTGAAATTCTTCTCGAAAGGCTTATCAGCAACAAATATTTATAATGATGAGATTAAAGATGGTCTAAATGACTTGATTCCTTCCTTTTCCACTGTTGATAAATGGATTCATGAATTCAAATGTGGTCGTACAACCGTTAAATGTTCACCACGTAGAGAACGTTCAAAATTTGTCACTGTACCGGAAATTGCTGAAAAACTGCATGCCATGATGTTAAAACCGGCGTTTGAAAATGTCTGAGGTAGTGAAGGTTGTAGACATCTTTAAAGAACGCGTAAGAAATATTTTGAATAAAAAATTGGCTGTAAAGAAGCAGATACTGCGTCTGCTCAGTATTGATCAAAAATGGGAACAAATGCAAATTTCTCGCGATCGTTAAGAGCGTTTTCGAGAGAACATCCACGATTTTATGTGCTAATTTATCACTACTGATGAGACCTTGATTCGTCATTGTATACTCCAAATAAAACAACAATCTAAAGAGTGGCAGCACAGTGATTCTCTTCTCCCGTCCTCCCCAAAGAAAGTGACGTCTATTTCATCTGTAGGAAAGGTAATGACTTCCAATTTTTGATATGCAAAAAAGGTATTCTCCTTGCAAATTATCTTCCAGAAAGCTAAGCCATCACAGGTGTATATTGCGGGAGCCTTTTAGACAAATCGAAGCAAAAAAGATAATGAAAGACGTTCTGGTTTAGCCAAGAAAAAAGATCATTGTCCACCTAGATAATGTACGATTCCACACAACTGTTGTTGCTACGGCAAAAATTAACTAATTAAGCTTCGATTTTTTTGCCGCCCCGTCTTTTTCGCCGGTTGTAGCAGCGTCAGATTATCACCTATTTCCAAGCCTGACAAATACCCTGCTGATCGGGAATGTTCAATAGACAATGACACTGAAGCTGCTATGGAGGTTTATTTTAAGGAACTTGGAATTCTGAATTTTATCAAGGCATAGAAACTGAATAGAGGTGTCAGAGGATTATGTTGACAATTAAACGCAAGTTCTTTTCTTTATTTTCATTCCACGGGCTTTTCAGTCCATCCTCGTGATAATAATACCCTATAGATTACACATCCAATTATAGACCGTAACATATTACGACATATGTATAATGTTTACCTATTACATACTAAAACTAAAAAAATACATACCCCAAACTAAGAAAAATATATGAAACAAAATATATAAGTAACGAAATTCGGTTGTACATTCTCTTAATAAAGTACTGAAAAGAATTGAATCGCGAAATTTGAAAAGAATGAAAATATATTTAGATGCTATAATGTCGGTTTAATCATAATATAATAAATTATTGTTTGATTTAGAGCAGCAGAAGACTTTTAATGAATAACACGTCCGACGAGGCACAGTAAAATCAATCTGATCTGTTTACGATAGAATTTCGAAATATCGATTCTTAATAATTCAAGCAACTGTTTATGGATAAAATCTCGTGTGAGTAATCGACCTGGTCCACAAAATATGCAGCCAAATCAATACGGCGTATTCCAAATTTGCAATCATCAAGTTACCGGAGGGGCGATACCACCGTATTTACACAAGTACCCCAAGACAGTATATTAATTTCCACATTGTATTTGTTGTTTATAATTGATGCACTACTAACACCGGCCAACAAAGTTTTTACTCAGTTAACAGAAAATAAGCAGTATATACAAAGTACAAATTATTCGAAAAGCTTTAGTTCTAGCTTAACTCTGATTGCGAGGTTATGGCTGGCAATGTTGTCTACTACAATATTTGTGTGTTCTTGGATATTATTCACATATTCGTCAAAGATCAGTTTTGAAGCAATTTTGTTATATAATGGAAATTTTTACCCTTCTATTCCAAAAGGTCATGCCGTTTCTATGAAGAAACCCACGAAAACTTGATACGAGGGTGGTCCCAGAAGTACCCGACCCAACAAAGAAAACACAAAAATTTTGGAAAGAAATATATTTATTTTTCAACATAATCCCTTTCAGCTCTGTACATTTTTCCCAGCGATGTTCAATAAGTTCGATACCCTTTTTATAATAACAACTGTCTTGCTCCTCTAAATAGCCATTAACTGCCGACATCACTTTTCATTGTTGGAAAATCTTTGACCACTGAGCCATTTCAAACTTTAATTCATTAATTTTGGCCATTGCAATAGCGGATTTGTGAGCTGATGCATTGTCTTGATGAAACAATACTTTTTTCTTAGCCAAATGCAGCCCTTTCTGCTAGATTTCTTCGCTCAAACGTTCGCGTAATACTCGCCGTTGAGAATTTTTCCTTTTTCAAGATAGTCAATGAAAATTATTCCACGCGCATCCCAAAAAACCGACGAAACGGTCTTCGTCTTCTTTGGAGCCGGTTCTCCCTTATGAGTCCATTGTTTTGATTATTCTTTTATCTCGGGTGTAAAGTGATGGACCCGTGTTTCATCCATGGTTATGAAACGACGCAAAAATTCTGCTTTGTTGCTGTGAAACTTCGCTAAACACTCAATTTTGCTCGAGTGTGAGCAAACGCGGCACGCGACTTGTACACAGCTTTCTCATGTCTAAATTTTCAGATAATATACGATGTACCGCACTTTTTCAAATGCTTACTATGCCTGCTAGCTCGCGCACTTTCAGTCGACGATCATCCATTACCGCTTTGTGGACTTTCTTCAACATTTCTGAAGTCGTCACCTCATTTGGTCGACCACTACAATGCTCGCCTTGGCAGCTCGTACGGCCTCGTTCAAACTCTGCTACCCAATATTTCACTGTTTTAAGCGAAGGAGCGAACTCACCCAGATTAGAATCCAGTTCAACTTTTACATCGGTTGGGCTGAGGCCTTTCAAATAAAAGTATTGTGTCACGTAACGATCACCAATTTTCTCCGTTTTTACAAATTCACTGAAAACGCTCATTATTGATGGCTGCCAAACAAATACTAAACATCGTGATGTCTTCAAACTTGAAACGTATGCTTTATAGATTGTGTACTTTTTAATACAGTGATATTTTTCAAACAATTACAGCCATCTCTAGGTCAGGCCGGGTACTTATGGGACCACCCTCGTAAGTTTGAATTTTATTAGAGACGATAAAGTACAAAAACTGTTTCTGGAATATTTGTCTGGATTTTAAAGTTGTAGCAATTATTTTGGTTATGCAGTCAGGTCTGATCAAATATTTACTATTGCTTTTCATGTAAAGTGGCCACTACGACAACTTTATCCCAAAGAAAGGCAATACACGATATCAGCCTTTAGGGAAAAATGTAAAGATCATAATACTACCTCCGTACGTTAAGCTAAGGCTCGTGGAAAGCTTTAAGACACTGGATTAAGGAGGTGACAGTTTTAAAGGACTTCGACTTCCTAAGAATAATAGAAGGAAACTAAAAGAAAGTATTTTTGTTGGACCTCAGATACAAGAAATAGTAAGTTATAGAAAATTTGAAATCAAATTATTAGCATGAGAAAAAGATGCGTGGATATCTATAGAACGTCTTTATCAATAAAAACAAAAAAGCAGACAATTACAAGACCTTAGTAACAGACATGATGAAAGGTGTTCCAATACTCAATCTGTAACTACTTGACAGATGACAAGTAAAGTTTCAATTGCTCCCTCGTGCAACCTGTTCGACAGATTTAGCCCCCTCGGATTATTTTCTGTTCCCAAACTTGAAAAAGTGGCTCACTGGTCAAAGATTTTCCAACGATGAAGAAGTGATGTCAACAGTTAATGGCTATTTTAAGGAGCAAGACAGTTCTTATTATAAGAAGGCTATCGAACTTATTGAACATCGCTGGGAAAAGTGTATAGTTCTGAAAGGAGATTATTTTGAAAAATAAATATATTCCTTTTCAAAATTTTTGTGTTTTCTTTATTGGGTCGGATACTTCCGAGACCGCCCTCGTATACTAAACTCATATTCAAAATTAACAGACCACTCAATGTTTCTGATATATTTGCTATAATATTTGTACTTTTTAAGATTTTCTAATTTTATGTGAATATAATTTAGTAGCTTTATCTCGATACAAAATAATTTAGACATTTCTGATAAAAACAGCCGAAAGTTAATGTCAAGTTTTATTAGTCGTTTAAGTTACAGTTCAAGCATCATTTAAGTTTTAATTACGAGTTTATAATTTTTTTCGTGTATAGAATTTAAATTCAAAGTCATGAACCGACCACATCATTTAACCAATGATGAATGTAAAAGATCTTCAAGTTTATCAGAAGAAGGACGCACCATGCGTTATGTGCATCGCGCGACAGACAGTCGATTGATTAGAAGATTCGGGGGCTCGAGAAAACATGGTCAATGTAGAAAACAACTCGCGCCAGAGATGACCGGTTCTTGCAACTGCAAGTTTTCAGAAATAGACAAATAACAAGCACAAAACTTAGTAACCAGCATAAAGAAGTCAGAAATGTCAGAGTTTCTGCTTTAACTGTAAGGTGAAGGTTGGGGGAAGTAAGTTTGAATAATAAAAGATTTGTAGTTGGACCATTACTTACGGCAACACACAGACTAAAGCATTCGAGATTTGCTGGAAATCATACAGACTGGATAGATGATGATTAGAAATGAGTTTTGTTTTCGGATGAGAGTAGAGTAAGCTTAAAATCTCCAAATTATGGCGAAGAACTGGAGAAAATATCAAGACTGCACAAAAAGGGTTCTTTGTTGATGGATCAAGAATGTCAGGCGTTATAAACTCTTATTCTTTCGTTCCACTTTTTTTATTTATGAGTTTTTTAAGATCTCCAATTATATCGTTTTGTTTCTGAATTTGAATTGAGTGGAATTTTTGTAATTTTCTTCTTTAAGTTTCCATTAAAAACGAAGTTAATACACCGATGTTTCACTATCTCTAATTAAATTGTTTTTTGGTGAAGGTTAAAAATAATTCACCAATCAAATAATTTTGTAAGAATTCTATAGAATTACTTAAGTGGTCCTTTAATCTTTAACATGAGTTAATAAATTTGCCTGAATCGAATTTTAGATTTTTATTTAATTCGATATATACGTGGATAGCCGTTTATATTTCGGGAAGAGAAAACGAAAAAGATTTTTTATTATCGAAAACAGTTTTATCGTTTTTCAAAATGTACTCCTTGAAAATCAATGCGCTTTTGCATTCGTTTAAACCATTCCGAAAAGCATTGCTGCGACTGCGAAGGCGGTATCCCCAAAATATGAGTTTTGAATGCCTCAACTGCCCCTTCCGGCGTAGAAAACCGTTGACCACGAAGTTTATTCTTCACGTGTAGGAACAAAAAGAAATCACAGGGTGATATAATAGATCAGGACTGTATGGCGGATGGCTCACCTATTCAATATTTTGCCCGGTCAAATATTCAATTGTTTGAACCGACCTATGAGAGCTCGCATTTTCATAGTGGAGAATGATCTGTCGTTTTCGGTTTGTTTTCCTTATTTCTTCAAAAATTTTTTCACACAAACAGTTGTGTACCATTCGGAATTGACCGTTCTACAACTCTCTAAAGGCACGGTTACAATGTGACCGGTTTTTCCGAAAAAACAGGCGAACTTTTGTTGATTTTGGCTCATCTTGGAATACCCGCACAGTTAACTGCTGTTTACTATAGGGCTCATACGTATAGATCCATGATTCATCACCTGTGGCGACTTTATAAATGGTGTTTCAAGCACCGGCCATTGTATTTTTTGTGCATTTCTTGGCACCAATCGACGCGAGTCCTTTCTTGAGCGATTGTTAAATTATGTGGTACCCAACGTGAACATAGCATCTTAACGGCTAAATGGTCATGCAGGATGTTATGCACGCTGGTATTACTAATACCTAGAGATGTCTCGATCGCACGGTATGTCACATGACGGTCTTGCATTTTCAATTCAGACACTGTTTTAATGTTTTCCGACACAACAACATTTGTGGGACGACCTTCACGAAATTCATCGTCCAAATAACGCCGTCCAAGTTTGAATTCACTATACCAACGATATACTGTAGTTTTCGATGGTGCTTCATCACCATATAAAGAATTGTTGAGATAATCCACGCCGAAAGTTATGAAAAATAATTGCACGAAAATGTTCGCGACCGCATAATAAAACTGTCAAGATAAATATTTTGTCAAAAATGACAAACTTGATGATGCAATCATCAGATCGGAGGCAACATTAACAGTGTTGCCAGTTCCCGAAATATATTTAGTATTTTCCTGCTATCGAAAAAGGCCAAAAGCAGTCACTAATTTCTAAATTATATTTCCTTAGCTGCAAAGATGCGTATTTTTTTTACTTTTTAATCGTACCTTTATCTAATCTTTAGACAATAATATAATTTAGAATTAAACAGGCAATAATACAAATCTAAGTGAACTAACAATAGTAAAATTATTCAAATATTTTCACATATATATAAATCTAACGTTTTAAGTTTACGAAATTTATTAAAAATGGTCTACTTACATCTCCCATATTTTCAAGTGGACGAGCATTTTGGGGACTATTTACTTTAGTAAGCGTTGCTATAACTATAATCAAAACACACATGCATACAAAAACTAACATGGCACATACACAATTTCGAAAAGAGGTATCATTTTGTGGATGCGCCTCCGCCGCATTAGGATCATTTAATGTATAATTGCCCTTGGTCATTTTCACGAAACGATCACTTCTCTTTGAACAACAGTGAACGTCTGTTGACGAAAATTCATACGGTTAGAAAATCAGACGTTCGCACCGGAAGAACTAGCCACTAATTATCGAAAATGTAATTAATTTCACCGATAAAATGGGAAGTTAAAGTTCATTTATAATATCTACATTAATTAAATGGAAAATAAATTCCTTTGTGTGAACATTATTAATAAAATGTAGATAAATTGCTTACAGAGTTATTGGAAAGAAAGTTATACTATTTTGATAATAATAATATATTCAATATATATTCAAATAGCTCTAACATCAAGTAGGTACTAATCTATTCTCAAATCATAGGTTGCATATGTTTTTCTATCTGTCTATTTTATTATCGCAGCGATAAGTCGTAAGTAATTTATCTCAGCGTATCTAAACACAGAATCTATCGGAATTTCATCAAGATTGTAAATACTACGAATTATCAAAGGAGAAAATGTAAATAACTTCTGTTATATTTGCGGAGAAGTGGCATTTGCTACACAGAGAAAAGCCATCAGTGTAATAGTTAAAAAAGCATATCTTTAGAAAGAACCTATGATTTGAGAGGACCTACCAATCAAGGCTAGTAACTGTTATTTCCGCGTGGTGCCACAAGTTTCTGCAAGCATCTCTAAGAAAAAAAAGTGAAACATCCTGTCTCGCATGACGAAGGACTCGCAATTCCAAAAGCCTCCGACAGATTTATTTATCAATTCAGACAAGAAGGATCTTCAAGCGCTCAACTGTCAATGTCGGTACGTGCTGGGTCGAAAGATAACAACTTTTTATGCTTTGATTGAAGCATCTGCGACACATAAACTAATCTCAGAAGAACTGACCGATCTTGTTCTCGATCTACATCTGGTCAAAAGCAAAGCGGAAATACTGGACTTAAGACTTCACCAGTGGAAACTTGTCGAAGAAAATGCCCGAGTAACCTCATTTCGCACTCGTCATCAACTCCTCGAACCATTCTTTAATTGAAAAAAAAATAACAATCTAGAACAGCCGTTTTAGGAAGTTAATAACATCAGAGCATGACTGGCCTGCAATATCATCTTTCAATCCTGGAAAAACGAATGTACAGCACTCACCATTAGTAGAGGCGCGCATCATCATTCTTCTTTTACACATCAAATTCAGCCTTATAAAAAATTAAGCAAAGGCCACGGATAAGAATAAACTAGCATTCAAGTACCTGCATACAAAATTTCCTTGTCTCATAATAAGTAAAACCAAAATTAAGGAGGTCTTTTTGTACGGCCTTAGATTAAAGAGTTCTTCAAACACTCCAAGTTTGAGAAACTTCTTCAATGTAAAAAAACAGGTTTGGGATGTATTCTGTCAAGTAGCAGCCACCTTCCTGAGGAGGCAAAAGTTTTCATCAGGACATTACCAATATGAAACATAGTATCAAGCCAAATAGTCCGCGCTAACACTGGCTGAATATTGCCGGACACTCACCAGAGAGTCCGAAGCAGAATAAGTTATTCATACATACATTTTTTTCGCAAAAACACGTACACATTAGTTACAACTGCCTACAACAACAATTTGGCCTGTTTTGAGACGTCGGTTAGTTATGAAACCGTACAAGTTACAGTTGTAACAAGCTCTGCGTCCTGATGCCAAACGGAAAGGTGCGGCGTTTTGTAACGAGATTCGCACAACGCATCGTGTTCAGTGATGAAGAGATTTTTCATGTTAGTAATCTGGTAAACAAACACAATGTTCGAATTTGGGGTCTACAGAACCCACATGCAGCCATTTAACATGTACGAGATTTGCCTAAAATCAATGTGTTTTGTGCAACATCCCGATCATCTGTTTACGGTCCATTCTTCTTTGATGGAAACACGGTTAACGGTCAGCGGTATCTCGCTATGTTACAAAACTGGTTGTTTCCGAGGCCGCACGAAGACAACTTCATTTTTCAACAAGACGGGGCACCCCCTCACTGGAGTCACCAAGTGCGTGTATATCTGAATGAAACTCTACCGAACCGTTGGATTGGTTGTCAAGGATCCAGCGACTTAGCATGTCTCAGCTGGGCTCCACGGTCACCGAATTCGACACCCTGTGACTTCTTCCTGTGGGAATTCGTTAAAGACAACGTTTATGTACTACCACTCCCACAGAACCTGGAAGAGTTGAAGAACCGGATCCGTACTGCCATAACATCAGTGACGAAGAACATGTTTGTCCGAGTATGGGAGGAATTTGAGTATCGATGTGATATTGTTCGTGTCGCTGATGGAGGACATACTGAACATCTGTAATCTGAACTTGAGAGGTTCGTAAATATGTATGTAAAGTTTCATATTCGTATGTCTTTAAGTTTAATAAATATATGCATTCGAAATACGTATATTCTTTTTGAATAATATGAGTGATAAATACACAATACTAATTTTGCTGCTACTTTTACAAGTAAATATCGCTTTTATAGAAGGATACTGCTCTTTTAACCATTTTTTAATTAAACCGATTAACTTAAGTAGGTTCTCTGTATAACGGACAGTAGCGGTGTATATAAAACTGTCCATTGTTCAGAGATGTTCATTGGTGGGAGAAAAAAAAGAGTATAAATAATTTTTAATTAATTTATTCTTACAACATATTTAAAACTAACTTATTTAAAAAAAATCTGAAATTTTATTTAGTTTTAGATTTTCAATTCTTTTTTTTACAATTTGTATTACTACATTGCATACTATCTCAGCGACTTTTTCTCCCCGAGAAATGTCGCCAGACAAGAAAAAGAAGTTTTGAATATCCTTTAGCTTTTCATAAGCTTCGTTCATGTTTTTAGTTTCTGAAATAATATCATCATCATCCTCACTGTCTCTATCACGTACATTGGTACTGTTTTGTAATTCACGCATACACTCTCGGTAATATGTCAGGATACATATATATATAACAAAGTTCTGACAGTGGCACATCGTCTTCAGCACTAAAGTATATATCCACGCAAATACATATCTTCGGCATTCCACTCACCAAATACAGCTTTAAGAAAACATGTGTTGATAGTTTCAAGTTTTCCAAGCAGTAATGGTCTATATCAGAGCACTGAGAATGTTAATGAATTTTTCTATATGTTCGGTAGATTTACAATGATCCATCGACGATAAAAATCTCTTAACTAAAAGCTTTCTGTAGTTGGTTTTAAAATTATTGATAATCCCTTGATCAAGTGGTTGATAATGAGAGGTGTTGTTTGAGGGCAAGAATATCAGTTTAACATTTTGTAACTCAAGTTTTGGATGTGACATGGCGTTGTCTAAAAATAAAAGAACTTTTCAATTCCGCTGTTGCATTTTTCTATCAAATTTGGTTAATCAAAGTGTCATAATTTCTCTCGTCATTCACGCTTTTTTATTAATATAGAATACCACTTCACTGGCAACTTCTTTTGCTCCTCTAAAGCATCGCGGATTCTTACTTTTCCCAATTACTAAAGGTCTTTCCTTTTCTCCACCCATATTCGCACACAAGAGAATAGTTAGTCTTTCCTTAGCAGCTTAGCCATTCGAACATTTTTCACATTTTAATGCAAAGGTTTTGCTTGGCAAAGCCCGGAAAAAAAGGCCAATTTCAACTGCATTAAAAATATCTTTCGGTGAGTATTCCTTTGTGATAGTTATCAAGAGTTTCTTCCAAACAGATATTTCATCCACGTTTACTGCGGCGGCTTCACTACAAATTGTTCGAAGCGATATGTTGTGCCGCTAAGAAAACTTGCCAAACCACCCACTTGAAGCTTTGAATTCATAATTTAGCTCTTGTACAACTTCAAGAGCTTTTCCCCTTATTATTTTATCGGACAATAGAATATTCTTAGCGCGCACTTTGCAAAACCAGTCGCTACATACATTATTTAGTCCAGTGCAGTTCCCACTGTTTTCATAAATTTCTTCTTTTGCTGTGAATTTCCATCTTCGGCAAACCGTCTATTAATATCAACTTTGTTTTTCAAAATAGCGCCCACTCGACTTTTACCACTACAGAATCTTTCCGCAAGCAGTTAGAGCACTAAATATCAACTGCATGCTATAAAAGCTATTGCCGTTTTATATAAGACCATCATTACCTTCCTTAATTATATATTGTTCATGTCCATTGTTAAGAATGTTACAGCGGTAATTACATATAATAAACCGAAAGACCATCATTATAGCACTTATTATATTAAAATATGTAATTATAGGATATATACAGAATTGCAATAAATTTATTATGTACCTGGCTTAATCCCGATTGGAATTGGGAGTGCTAAGAGTTAAAAGAAACCTTTGTATAAACTGGAGTTTGTACAAAAGCTTCTTTTAACTGTTTAACACTTTTATACTCTTTTGGATAAAATTTTGGCACCTTTTTTATATGGACATTATCTTAATTCATTCCTAATTTCTTTTGTACTCAAAAATTTTGAAAAGTATTGATAAAATATTTAAAAATAAATGGTATAAATAATAAATTATTTTTTGAAATGGATAAACTTGAATATGGTGCTGTTCTTTGTTTTGGATGGTTTAACCCCTATGGAAATTCATCCGAAGTTGATAAAAGTGTACGGGGACTCTGCTCCTTCGATGTCAACTGTCAAAAAGTGGGCAGCTGAATTTAAACGTGGTCGTACGTCCCTCGAAGGTGACCCACGTAAAGGACGGCCAAAAACCGCAACCACACCAGAAATCGTCGAAAAAGTAAATGATATTGTGTTGCACGATAGGCGAGTGAAAGTGAGTGGGATAGCTGAGGCTGTGGGGATATCGGAAGAAAGGGTGCGAAACATTTTGCACAAAGAATTAGAGATGAGAAAGCTCTGCGCAAGATGGGTGCCGTATTTGCTGAATGTCGATCAAAAGCAAATGCGCAAACGATTTTCGGAGCATTCTTTGGACCGATTTAACAAGAATTCAACCGATTTTGTTCGGCGATTTGTCACCATGAATGAGACTTGGGTCTACCACTACACGCCAAAAACGAAACAGCAGACGAAGCAGTGGGTGGAAGCCGGTGGTTCAGCGCCAAAGAAAGCGAAGTCGATCGCATCTCCGGAAAAGTCATGGCCAGCGTGTTTTACGATGCAAAAGGAATCTTGTTAATTGATTACCTTGAAAAAGGCAGAACAATTACAGGCGCATATTACTCTAACCTTCATGACCAGCAAAATTCGTGAGAAGAGGCCTGGTTTGAAGAAGAAAAAAATCATTTTTCATCAGGACAACGCACCCGCACACAAGGGTGCGTTGGCGATGGGAAAATTGCGGGATTTGTGGTACGATTTTCTCGGCCATCCTCCCTATTCTCCTGATTTGGCACCCTCAAACTTCCATCTATTCCCAAATTTGAAAAAATTTGTTTCTGGAAAGCGATTCACATCCAACGAAGAAGTTGAAAGGACCGTAGAAGAATATTTTGAAAGCGTTCCAGACTCTCACTTCCGGGAAGGAATATTGATGTTAGGAAAACGCTGGACTAAGTGCGTTGAACTCAAGGGAGATTATGTAGAAAAATAAAATCATTTTTTAAATTTAAATCGCAGTCTTTCATTGCCAGGCCGAGAACTTTTCACCTTGCCCACGTACATAATACGCTTTTATGGGTACAACATGAAAATACTAAACTTATTTATTATACATATTGTTCTGCAATAACTAAAGATATCAGAAATTCCAAGAGTTCCCAATATAAATTATACTAACTTGTATTATATTATCTTATATGATCTTGTTGTTATTTCATAGTTATGAACAGTTGGCTGTGGTTTTTACTGTCATATCGTTTACCTGCATATGCTACTTAGTAATCATGGAACAGTGATCCGGTAAATTAAATTGCAACAAGCACGATTTGCAAATATCTATTAAACTCGACGAAGTTTATCCACCCCGTACTATATTGAATGAATCATTACAGCACTTATTATATGCATTAAAATAATTGTGTTTAAGATTATAGGAATTGAAATAAAGTACTAATGTCCATTGTAAAAAAATAAATTTTCATTTAAATTTACTGTTGTGGATGTATGTATATACTGTCCGTGTCTATTGTTAAGAATGTTCTTTGGTGAGAGATATTGTTATATAGCAAATAACACATGGATCAATAAGTCCCGAGACTAACAATGAAAACAACATTTTTTTTGCAAAATTTTTTTTTATTCATCAACATAATCACCTTTTAGGGTGATACAATGGTTCCAACGCTTTTCCAATTTTTCAATACCATGTTTATAAAAAAATTTATCTTTCGCTTCAAAATAAGCTTCAGTTTCAGCGATGACCTCCTCATTTGAGCCAAATCTTTTTCCCTGGAGCATTTTTTTAAGATCAGCAAAGAGCCAGTAGTCACTGGGGGCTAAATCTGGCGAATATGGGGGGTGGGGAAGCAGATCAAAACCCAATTCGTTCAATTTTGCCATTGTTTTCATCGACTTGTGGCAGGGTGCATTGTCTTGGTGAAAAATGATTTTTTTTCTCTGCATGTGCGGTCGTTTTTTTTGCGATTTCCTCCTTCAAACGCACCAGTAAGTCAATATAATAATCACTGTTGATCGATTTACCTTTTTCGAGGTAGTCAATGAGAATCACGCCATGTGTATCCCAAAAAACTGACGCCAGGACTTTGCCAGCTGACTGCTGCGTTTTCGGACGTTTCAGACGGCTTTCGCCAGCTGTGCGCCACTCAGATGACTGCCGCTTCGACTCTGGAGTGTAGTGATGTATTCATGTTTCGTCCATGGTCACGTAACGACGCAAGAAATCTTTTTTGTTGCGAGTAAATAGCGATAAACAGCTTTCTGAATCATCGACTCGTTGCTGTTTTTGTTCCATCGAGAGCAATCGCGGCACCCACTTGGAAAAAACCTTTTTCATGCTCAATTTTTCATGAAGGATAGTAAATACACTTCCATATGATATCTGTGTCATCTCAGCAATCTCACGGAGCTTCACTTTACGATCTTTCATTATAATTTTTGTCACTTCACTCACATTTTCCGGTGTAACGGCTTCCACAGGTCTACCCGAGCGTTCCGCGCCATTTGTGTCGGTACGACCACGTTTAAACTCGACAAACCACCGACAAATCGTTGCTTTTGATGGACAAGAGTCCGGGTAACATTTTTCAATCCATTGTTTTGCTTGCATGGTGTTTTTACCCATTAAAAAACAATGTTTTATCAGAACACGAAACTCGGTTTTTTCCATTGTTTAAACAAACTACAAAACGACTTTACTCCAACCTCGATAACTCAGCTGTTTCTGGTCCGATCGACTTAAAATTTTGACACGTTTCAAGCAAAGGTTAGTACTCTAGAAAGACGTGGTTACTGGTTTACTACGAGCGCCATCTATGGGTTAGTCTCGGGACTTATTGATCCATGTGTTAGTATACTGACGGTCGGTGCATCAGAAACTGTCCATTGATTAGAGATGTCCATTGTCGGGAGATGTCAGTTAAGGGAGAATATACTGTATTTAAAAAATAAAAACTTTTGAATTGTAGATAAATGCTTTACAAAGTATATGAATAAAAATAAATTTAGAATTCCATATCAACATATGGTCCCACAAAATTCATAAATAAATCAAAATTAAAAAACTCTTGCAATTCAATTGTACAATAAATTCTGCATAAAAGTAATGTCAATATATGTATGTACAGATAATTAATTTTGTTCGTAAACTACATGCTATCGATACTTCTTTTTACTTCCGTTGAACAGTATCACTTCTGACAATTACCTCAACCCATTTAACGACATTTTTATTTCTTAAAGCAACCACATTTCCTGCTTTCATGAAACCACAAAAAATGCGAGTTATTGGGTAAATGAAACCACAGATAAAACAAGTTTTCCAATACTTACTACTATTCTATCCTACACTTCCATTACCAACACATCTTAAATAATTTAATTTAGATGGAACATATTATGTTTTACGTCAATAAATTGTGAAACAAAATTATGAAGTGATATAGCATGAGAATGAGTGATAAGGTTGCCGCGCTGCTGTAAAAATTTCCCTCATTAAATGTATAATTTGTACACGTTTCTCCTCTCGCGTTTACATCGAATACTAACTTATTTATAACTAAATTAAATAAGAAGTACAAATTTTAATTCTAGCTTTTTAAATAAATGTTTGTACATAAGAATACGATTTATTTTTTTGTATTCATATTAATCGCATTTTAGTTCGACTTAAATACTTTATATCTAAAATCTGTGGGAATTAAGAATTAGATATTTTCATTGTACCAAAATGATAGTAAATATATAGATTCAACATCCAGTACTTTTAATTAGGAGAGTGAAAATACTTTTAAACGATGGAGAAATTGAAAAATATAATCCTCAAACACCAATTAAATTCAAACAGTATTTTAATCACTGAAGGTTGATATGTATCCCCTTTAAACATTAATGTTCGTATTCTGTATACGCCAAAACGCTCATAGTGTGCCTTTTGGCTTTCAGCAGTACAGATCGTGTGCAGAATTTGTTTCGTACGGGAATTTTGCCGTAATTTTCCAGGTGCGACACCGTTTAATTATCTGCTGATGATGACAACTTAGTTGTCAAAATACGTATACAGAATACGAAAATTAATGTGGAAAGGAATTTTATATATATATATATATATATATATATATATATATATATATATGTCAATCTTCAGTGATTATGTTAGTCAACCACAGGCTCCCTCAAAAGTACCTTCAAACAGTATTCACAATTTTATAAAAAATAAGAAGTTTTTGCATCCAGAACGTTCAATAACAAAATAATAAATAATATTCTAATATATTATAATAAATATATTAAACAAGATATTCAAGCTTAACTTTTCTATTTAGCATTTTATCACTAAAGCAGAAATCATAACAATTGTTTTAATAATAATAGAAATAGTCTTTAATGTTCTACAGGATATCATCAATTATAGGACACAAATACAACAAATAAAAGGGTAGACAATTAACATAAAAATGAAATCAAGATGAACAAAGCAAATTAAAATAAAAACAACGCAATTAATCAACTAGTCCAACAAATAACTTAAAGAAATCATCTAAATGTTTGTTAAATAAAAGATTGGACAATTAATGTAGAAAAAACGATATAAGTAAACCAGAATAATATAAAAAAAAGCAAATGGTCCATATTGTAGGAACGTGATCAATACAGCTAAATCTTGTATTGAACCTTGGCACGTGTAAGGAAATTTTCGACAGGAGGGACGAGCAGTCAATCTTGTTATTTACAGGTTTCCACAAGAAAGTGGCGATCCCTGTTGTCTAAGAAAAAAGGTATGGCGTGACGCTGCAGTAATTCCCCCTAACTTGTACCCATAGACTGATATAAACACCATCCATCCTGAAAGACAGAAATTTTAAAAACCATCATCGTATACCATCTAAATGCGTACCAAATAACAGCTGTATAATCCATTTTGCTGAATGTAATACAGCACCTTAAGTAATTCCATATTCTTAAAATCTGCAGAAACACGCATAACGAAATCCAAAGCCTTATAAGTAGACCAACAGGCAATTTCTAGCTGTGGTCTAAATGACAATTTCGATTTAAATAGTACACCCAGGTCTTTGAAGACAGTGTTCCTTTCAATATATGTATTGTTGATTTTAGAGTTCGCCAATACGGGAAATTTGGAGCCAGAATAAGTTACAAAGCAACATTGGTGTACCAGTTTTTTCGTAAAAAAACAAAATAATTTTCAAGAAAAATATACGAGGGAGCGTTTTTATATTCGCGGAATGAGCGGGTTGAAGAGGGGTGAGTAGGCGCATTGGGGGCGTGGCCTGTGCAGCGACTCATGATTAGTATAAATACGAAGTTTCATTGTTATTAGACAGTTAGTCTTTGAGCTATCGTCAACCAAGTAACATAATCAGGAGTGAAAAGTGAAATATGGAAAAAATCGAATATCGTGCCATTATAAAGTTCCTTACCAGGCAAGGAAAATCAGTCGCGACCATAATGAATGAGATGTCATTGGTTTACGGCGACTCTTGTCCAGGAAAGACCATGGTGTACAAGTGGCATAGTTTATTTAAACAAGGAAGGGAATCCCTTGAAGACGACCCGAGGCCGGGCAGGAGCATTGAGGTGACCACGCCAGCACTTATCCAAAAAGTTGAACAAATTGTACTCGAAGATGCTCGACTAAAGAAGAAACAACTCGCAGAAATGGTTGGAGTATCCGATACAACAATTTTTAAAATCCTACACGATCATCTCGGCATGTCTAAGGTCAGCGCAAGATGGGTGCCGAGAATGCTCACGCCGCCGCAAAAACAACAGCGCGTAGAGTGTTCGCGTGCATTTTTGGACCTCTGTAATGAAGACAAGGATGGTGTATTGAGTGGAATTGTTACTGGAGACGAAACTTGTGTTCATCATTATGAACCTGAGTCCAAGCAAGACTCCATGCAGTGGCATAAAAAGGGCACAGCACCTCCCAAGAAATTTAAAGTGTCACAATCAGCTGGGAAACTCATGGCAACGGTATTTTGGGACTCGGAAGGAATATTGTTGATTGATTATAAAGATAAAGGTGTTTCTATAACCGGAGAATATTACGCTTCAATATTAGAGCGACTAAAAGAAGCCATTAAAGAGAAAAGACGGGAAAATTGACAAAAAGTGTTCTGCTTTTGCACGACAACGCACCCGTCCACAAGAGCCGCGTTGCGTTAGCTGCCCTGCATAAGGTGAGCTTCGAAATTGTGAATCACCCACCCTACAGCCCAGACCTGGCCCCGAATGATTATTACCTATTTCCGAAAATGAAAAAAGAGCTGCGGGGTAAAAAATTTACTGCCGATGATGAAGTCAAGGAGGCAGTTTCGGCGTATTTTGCAGATAAAGAGAAATCATTTTTTTATGAGGGTATAAATAAATTAATTGAAAGATGTGAAAAATGTATCCGTCTTGCAGGTGAATATATTGAAAAAGAAAAATAATTTGATTTTTTTATTTCCACCCCTTGTCCCCCATTCCGCGAATATAAAAACGCTCCCTCGTATTTATTCAAAGTATTAGCCATTTAAGTCTACACATCGTGCCTGTCTTTCAGGCAATTTATGGATGCCATCACAAAAAAACTGTTTGTTATTTGAGCAAAACCATTCATCCAGCCATTTTCTAACTTCTTCGAAATCGGCGAAGTGCTGCTCTGTAAGGGCGTGTCCCATTAATGCGAAAAGGTGATAGTTGGACGAGGCAAGGTTTGGAGAGTACGGCATGTGCGATATTATGTCCTATCCTATAAACACATATAATGTATTTATGAAAAATATGTTTGTCTATTCATTCATTTCTTATAGCTTTAAATTTTTTATTATAGAATCGAAATATGTGAAAATGACTTTCTAATTTTTGTTTGAAATGTTCTATTTTATAGTATGGAGTATATACTTAAATATTTGCCGTTTAATATTCGTTTTGTCACGGCTAAAGTTTATACTCGCTTTCAAATATATCAACACTACTAATTTGAAAAAAGCGCGAATGTACAAATTCGCTTAGAAGAGATTATTTTTATTCGTGATCCAAGGAACACATTACTTTTTCCACGCCTGTATGTACATGCGGACATGTCTAAAGTTATATAACCAAACTTTTCAATAAACATAACCTTTTATTGTCTTATATTATTTCCAAAAGCAGCTTTACCATAGCCCATATGAAAAATGTATCATGTTAGCTTTAGAAGAATAAATAATTAAGATAATGTTGCCTGCTACTTTACGACTTTTATGTAGAAAAACCTCATGTATGAAGAAAATCCATACTTCATCTTTCAATTTTGAAAAATTTCAAAATCCTATATGGAGAACTATAAATATTTTGAGAAACGACTTAAGTTTTAATAAAAAACAAGATGTGGATCAGAATGGAAACCTTGTAGGAATATTTCCTAGATATGTAGATGTGCTCGTAGTTGGTGGTGGAGCTATAGGTTCATCAGTGGCCTATTGGTTAAAGGAAAAGACTGGTTTAAAGGGAATTAAAGTTGCAGTGTTAGAAAAAGACCCAACAGTACCTATTAATAAGATACATTAATAATATATATATTTCTGAAATTTTTTTTAGTATGCAAAATGCTCAGCAGTTTTATCAGTAGGTGGTTTGAGACAACAATTTTCACTCCCTGAAAATATCCACCTTTCAGTTTTTGGTGCCGAATTTATAAGAACATTACAAAATAGATTTGGTGCTGAAGCAAATGTGTATTTTAACCCAAATGGCTACCTAACATTAGCTAGTAAAGTAGGTGCAAATCAATTAATGGATAATTCAAAACTACAAAGAGAATTAGGAGCAATGAATGTAATACTTTCTGCAAAAGAATTAAAAGAACGGTAAGGTACAATCAATTTTAATATTTCATGAGATTTTACATTTCATTTATTAGATTTCCTTGGCTGAATGTGGAACATGTTGAATGTGGTTGTTTAGGATTAGAGAATGAAGGCTGGTTTGATCCATGGGCAATGTTATGTATATTAAGGAGAGGTGCTATGGAAGCTGGTGCTCAATATGTTACCTGTGAATTAGATGATTTTGTATTTACTAGACGGCATGATATACATGTTGATGGTGTTGAAATAGGTACTTATGAAGGAATTGATGAAGCTATTGTAAGTAATTGTATCCTTGCACATTATCCAAATCTACTTTACGAAACTGGAAATATTGCTAGGTTAAATTACCAAATGGTGACATGAAATCAATAAAGTTTTCAATATGTATACTAGCATGTGGGGCAGACACACAAGAAGTAGGCAAGTTAGCACGAATAGGAACAGGAAATGGTCTTCTGTCCATGCCATTACCAATTGAAAAACGGTAAATACAAATTCTATTTTAAAAATTATTTTATAAGAATAATAATTTTTCTTCAGAAAAAAATATGTTTATTGTTATTCAAGTCAAGATGAAGGCCTGGGTCTCAATACTCCTATGACAGTAGATTATTCCGGAGTGTATTTCAGAAGAGATGGTTTGGGAGGAGCCTATATGGCAGGCTTTTCATCTTTACCCAATGAAGAACCTGCAACTCATACAGAACTAGATCAATATTTCATTGACAAAATTGCCTCAACTTTATCATATCGTGTACCTGCTTTCAAAAATATCAAGGTGAATGGTCAATAGCCATCAATACTAGCTACCTTATGCGTGTTTTTCCTGGCTTTTAATATTAATTTTAATTTCATACACGTTTTCCATCAATCACGCACGTGCAATAGAGTAGATTTTTGCTATTATATAAAAAATTTAGTCTTTTAATTTATGAGAATGTAAGTTTTTCTCAAACTTTTAAGCAGCTACCAAAATTGCTCAATTATAATCAGGAAATGGTCTGGCCCAAGGCAAAACTTAACTTATTTTTGTGTAAATTGTCTTGCAGAAATATATACGTGCCATTTTATTTGTAATATTTCGCCAATAGATCTAATCCCGATTTGCCCTTTAATACAAGCTAAATTCTAAAAAAAATTTTGCTTCATGCATTACCTTTTCTTCAAGTTCCTTAAACATTTTTTACTGACAGTAATATTTGGTATTTTTAAACAATACAAATAGTTCGTATTTTATATTCCAACTTTTGAGTAATTGTGAAATACCACTATCTATTACAGTGATCCTCAGGTTCCCCATTTTACTTAGCTCTATTTTTTCTAATTTTACGTCACTAAACCCAAATTTAAAGCAAAATGGTCGATAGTCGCTAATAAAGTAATCTTCAGGTTTTGCTAAGTAGTCATTACAATAATTACCCATGCACTCTTCTTACTATTAATTTTTTTATATATAATGTATTGGAGCTTCAATAGTGCACAAGCTTTGTGCTTTGCTTGCCATCACAAGCTTCTATAGTGTATTTCTTCCTGGTACCACAAAGTTTGTAACCACCACTTTGTTGCATAGTAGCCAATATTTTTACTGGAATTTCCAAAAAAAATACCAAAATTTTATATCTTCCAAATTACTGCTAGTAAAAATTGCATATAAGAAATTCTTTTTTCAAACAAGTAGTTATCCTCATATACTGAGTAACAAATATATTTTTATTTTACTCCAGGTGAGAAACACTTGGAATGGATATTATGACTATAATTATTATGATGAAAATGGTATAATTGGTCCACATCCTTATTACCACAATTTATACGTAGCTGCAGGATTCAGTGGGCAAGGTATTTTTCTTTTAATAACATAAAATAAGTATAAAATTGTTTATATTTCATAATTGTAGGTATTCAACAGGCACCAGCTGTTGGCCGAGCAATTGCAGAATTAATTTTGGATGGTGATTTTCAGACTATCAGTTTAAATAGATTAGGTTTTGATAGACTAGTAGTAAATAAGCCACTTTGTGAGATGTTTATAGTATAATTGCAGTTATTTATTTTTTTTTCATTATATGTACATATTAACATTGATTGTTTGGCCGAATGAATTGCAATTAATTCTGCAACTTTTATTAAATAGATTGTATATACAATTAAAATAAATTAAGTTTAAAGGAATTAATATAAAAGTCTTTCACTTAAATTGTCCTGGGTTTGCACCAAAAATGCTATTCCCTTGTTTAGAAGCAGCTCTGGAAGGAGCAAAACCTAACAATTTTTGAATATTCTGTCTTATAGACATTGTGCATAGTATATATAAAAATATAAAAGAACAATCCGTAAAGTCTTCTCCAGGTAAATTACGATGACTAATTCCATGTATCCATGTTATTGGCAAAAATGGTAATTTAGCAACTACCCTTCCATCAAAACTAAAAAATAGTTTTAGGTAATTAATATATAGTGCCTTAATAAATTATACATAAGATAAACCTTACATATTATTGAACATGCTAAGTAGTGCTGTAAATGCAAATCCAATTGCAAACATTGACTTCATCTTAACTAATGATAAGTCTCTATTATTTATTTTTAAACGTTCTTCCTCTCTTTCAATTTTTTTCTTGTGCTGCTTGTAAAATGAATCTCCATGTGTTTCTTTACGCTTTTCCACTAAAATATTAAGTTAATAATTTTTGAATAATAGAAAGACTAAAAAAAAAAAGCTTACATCTTTTACTTTGCTTTTCCACTTCACTTTTTAACTTTTGATACTTTTCTGTTCGATATACAAGTAACCATGTTAGTCCCTCTCCTAAAAGTGCTGTACAAACAGAAATGAAAACAATCAAAAGCGTGTCCGCCCACATTTATATAAAGATTATTAAAATTTTAATTGATAAAGGGAAAAATATCGCAGTTTTTTTGGTTATAATTATGACATACAATTTTCCAATTGCTGTTTTCTATTTTTTGACAGATTCTAGGTTGCCAACTTAACACTATACATTCACATATTTGAAATGATAATTTAGAAGTGTTTCCTTACCCAAGGAACAATTTTTAAATTTCGCGGGTGTTTTAAGTTGCCCAAGGAAAAAATAACTATATCTAAAATTATATTTTATTTTATTACAGCATGAATATTAATAATTAAGGTGTATATTTCAAAATCAAAATTAAAACGAAAACCGTACGCATTAAAAACATGTTATTTCCTAATTTCTTGAATGAATTGAAATCATAGCTAACCTTTATTTTTACTACTACCAACTCAAAACTTCCGCGTAATTTAAAAATTGTTCCTTGGGTATACACTATTTGAACTTAATATAAATAAAAATATAATATATAAATAAAATGAAGCAAAATAATGAGTTTCTGACAAAACGCATCTATTGATAATTATATTTTTGCATATAATTTTATCAGCAGAAATATACACAATTGAATTAATACTATCAACAAATCCATATTACACTTTCATGACTATGAACCTGCGGGGTTTTCATAATGCTTTATTTATTGTTATAATTCTAGTTAAATTAGATACCGTGTCTAAACCTTTAAAAAATATGCACCTTTTATCATGATGTAATTTTAAATTCTGGGTACAATTTCGGCAGTTAAGTTTTTCTACTCTTGATAATAATTACTTTATTTGCTATAAGTACGTATTTAGAATTAATACTACATCGTGATTGAATACACATTTTAATTAACTTTTACCTTTTAATGTTAAATTTACAGTTCAATAACTCTATTATTAGTAAAATAAGATTCTATACTATATTTCAGCGACTTTAATTTTTGATTAAATGTTCTCGTTTTGATATTTAATGATAATTTTGAAATGTTTGTTATAAAATTAACGAAGTATATTGTGTTGCCTAAATTTTCAGCGCATTACAACCAATCAAATCAATCCACATGTTGAGATTATCATTTGAGTTGCGTGTGTAAGAAATATTGAAAATGTATGAACTAATCTGCTTATTAACGAAAAACGCTCTGTAGTGATAAATTATTATAATAATATTTGTTAGTGATATGTGTATATGAATTAAAATTATTAATTATTTCACAATGAACTTGTCAAATTGTGTAATTTTGGTTATTTTGAACTTATTTATATCATCCTTAACCTTAGTTCTAGCTGGTAGAGACTTCTATAAAATATTAGGTGTTACTAAATCAGCAAGTTTACACGATATTAAAAAAGCCTACCGAAGATTAGCCAAGGAACTGCATCCTGATAAAAATAAAGATGATCCAAATGCTGCCACAAAATTTCAAGATTTAGGAGCAGCTTATGAAGTATTGTCAGATGACGAAAAGCGAAAAAAATACGACAGATGTGGGGAAGACTGTTTGCAGAAAGATGGCATGATGGACAATGGGTTTGATCCATTTGCTAGTTTCTTTGGTGATTTTGGTTTTCACTTTGGTGGAAATGAACAACAAAATGAAGCACCTCGTGGAGCCAATATAGTTATAGACATAATGGTTACTCTAGAAGACTTATATTCTGGCACATTTGTTGAGATTACTAGAAATAAACCTGTAATTAAACAAACTAAAGGGACAAGAAAGTGCAATTGTAGACAAGAAATGATTACCAGAAATTTGGGTCCGGGAAGATTTCAAATGATGCAACAAACAGTATGTGATGAATGTCCTAATGTTAAGTTGGTAAATGAAGAGAGGACTTTAGAAATGGAAGTTGAGCCTGGTATGACAGATGGCCAGGAAACTAAATTTATTGCTGAAGGAGAACCACATTTGGATGGTGACCCTGGTGATTTAATTTTAAAAATTAAAACTCAACCACATGCAGTATTTGAAAGGCGAGGGGATGATCTTTATACAAACATAACTATTAGTTTGCAGGTACTTTCTTTAATTTTTTTTGAACTAATAGTTTAATTAATTTAATATTACTTAACATATGCTTCAATTTTATTTGTATAATATTTAAATACAAATTATTTTAGTTCAAATTAATATAGGAAATAGATATCATTTTTTGCAAGATATATTTCATTGGCTTGATAATACAAATAATAAGTAATGCATTACTGTCATAAATCAATTAACATTAAATTTATGTAACTCAAATTGATATAAAATGTTTAAGAAAAATAAAAAAGTTATTCAAGAATTTAGTACATGGATAATATTGGTTTTCAAAAAATACATTATATCTTAGTAGTACAAAAATGTAATTGTTTAGAACATAATATTTAAAAATATCAAAATCTTTATTTATTATTATAAATAATATATCATATTTTATTTTTAGGATGCTCTTGTTGGTTTTACAATGGAGTTACCTCATCTAGATGGACATAGAGTGTCCATCATAAGGGATAAGGTAACTTGGCCAGGAGCTAGAATAAGAAAGAAGGGCGAAGGAATGCCAAATTATGAAGACAATAATTTACATGGAACTTTGTACATAACGTTTGATGTTGATTTTCCAAAACAAGAATTTAGTGAAGAGCATAGGCAAGGTATGCACAAATTTAGATATTACTATAATATTTACACTTACTATTTGCTATAATGTGTATAGTATATAAATTAATACATTTCGAGTAAATGTTTGGGCTATTGCTATCTCTTGAGGAATTAAGATATTTGGGGTAGCTTTGATAAGGACTATTATTTGTCAAACTCAAAGCTGTTATAAATTACTGTCTTTAATTGTTGGAAAAGAAAAACAGGCTTTAGTTTGAAAAATATTAAAATTGAATAATTAGCAAACTAGGTACAGACCCCACATAGGTACACGATTCAGAATAAAAATTTTAAAAGACAAATGCTTATGACAAATCATAAAGAATTAGGCAAGCAATAGCCCTGTGAAAGGTTTACGCTAAGTGAATTTCAAACTTATATGTTTGTTTTAATTTCAGAAATTGCAAAAATCTTAAACCAAAGTTCCAACAACAAAGTGTATAACGGACTAAGAGGATATTAATTATAAATGGACAATATAGTTAATTATTCACTTGTAAATATATGTGAGAGTGTTTGTGTGATATTTCCCCATTAGTGTTTATTTAGAATTTTTTTAATTTATTATACACAAATTGAAAATGACGTACCAATTATTGACATTTATTTAGCATATATCGTTTAATGTGATACACTTCTTAAAATTCCTATTGTCAGTAAAATCGTAAGTTGTTCATAAAAGCAGCTTATAGAAAAATCAATATTTCTTTCATATCAGATGTTGATCTAAGAAAATATTTGTTATGAATATAAATATTTTAATTAAATTTTTGTAAATTTGGGCGGATTAACCTAAACTTTTTGGTTTAAATGTTCAAACACACTTATTTTAGATGAATTATAAGTTACGTATTAATGGAAAAAAACATGAACCTTTATAATTCCTTTATGGAAAAATTTGTAACATTAAAAAATCTTAATAAAAGAAAATTTCTATAGCAAGTTTATCTTATTTGTCGTTTTGGAAAAACAAATTGAAATACTACCTACCTAATTATAGTGGGCTAGTACTGGGTTTTAATAATTCTAGTTAGAAAGAAAGATATTTCTTTGAACAGTCTGTATAATGAAAGTTTATTAAAATTCAAAAATTAGATGAAAATAAGTAAATGTGTCATGGGTGACTACTTAAAAGGAGATGAATATGTAAGTTTAGTTATATCCGTGTTTAAGACGTATAAGCAGTGCGAAATAGGTGAAAAACATTGTAATGCATCCAAGTACTCAATGTTTCAAGATCTCCCTCATCGAATATCTCTGTCTTTGTGATCGAAGAATGGATTTTGTGATATTAAACATACACAAACATATGGAAAGAGAGAAACAAAACCGCGCACATACCCACACACTCGTAAGGGTATATGCATGTATGTCACATAACCAAAGATAAACTAGAACTACGTAGAAATAAACTGTAAGAGATGGACGCAATTGGTCTGACACTTTAGCAACATCAATGACATCTGGTTTTGTATATAAATTAGACCCATTTCAATATTTCCACATGCTAATATGGCTTTTATGTATGTACAAGAGGCACTAGCATGTGGAAATATTCAAATGATTTTAGTGAAAAATCAAAAAGTTTTCAACTAAATTAGAAGTAAAGAAATAACTTTTATACATTTACTAATTGGGAAAAAACGATTATTGGGGATCAATTTACACGAGTATTTACAAATAAAAGTTTTCAGCCAAATGAATCCTGCAGTTGTTAGCAATTGATTAAAAATACAAAAGACTAAATATTTCAAAGCAGTGTCTGGAACTCTTCCAGCACAATCCTCTAAATTTTTACACCCCTTCATTATTATTGATATGACAGATTCAACACTGTATAAGCAAAACCAAGTAGCAAAAAATAATCACAGCAGGATCTTATGTAGCATTCCCAGCTAAATTGGACACATAAATTAGAAGCAAACAATTACGCTGGTCTGAAAGGTTATTTTCTGTCAGGACAACTCATTAGCCCTTTCATCATTAATTAAATAAACCACGTTATTAATTGCTACCACAGACACCTAATTCCATTTTTACTCCACAGTTTGAAGAGAGTCAAAAATAGTATACAGCATATTATTTCACGAAAAAAAAACTATTAAATTATTGTTGAAGTTAAATGTTTGCTGATATATAAATTTTTTTATTAGACAATCAGTTTTTCAACTATGAACCTCAATTAACTGATAGAACATTATTAGGCAACTTTTATAACACATTAAGGTAAAAACATATTTGTGCGTAGATAAAACGGATAACTTAGAAATGTATTATAGAAAATAATTCCTTTAATATATAATAATTAACTATAATTTATTACTGTGAAAATTTAAAAATTATTAAAAATAGAAATTGTAATTTTTTTTGTATTAATTTTCGTATTTCTGGTGGTGCCATCTAATAAACATTGTACAAACTTTCATTGATGCCTATTCTAATCAGATTTGTCAAAGATGGCGCCATATATTTTCATTTTTGAATTACTTTTAAAATATTTTTTTATAATCATTTTTATTGTACTACATCTTAGAAATACATTACAGAAAATAATTGATTTAATTTATAATTATTATTTACGGTGTTGTGGGAATAAATTCTAATTTTTTTTATATTTCGAATAGTATTTTCATTTTGCATTTGACACTATCTCTAAACATTGTATAAACTCGTGGATCCCATTTCTGGTTTCAAACAAAATGACAAGCAAAAGATAGTGGGAAAAGTTTGGTAATTATGTCAAAAATGGCACCTCATACTTTTCAATTTCCAAATTATTTATTATGTTTCTTATAGATTTTTATTTTGTTATGATGTACAGATGCAGTAAAGTCGAACGCAGTTAGACCGTTGTAGTTAAAGGAACAATTCAAAGCAAAGCAACATTATTAATATTCAAATACTTTGAATTTATGTTTTGAATTAATCATTTCCAGTTTTGATAATATTAACCTGATATTTCCGGCAAATAAAATCAATTTTCTTACCTCTAAATAAACCAAATATATATTTTGGCTTTTTTATTGAAAATACGAGGTAGGCGCCATAAATTCTCGGCCTGACAAGCTTATACAGGTTCAAACGTGTTCAAACTTCGATGCATCATAGGTGCGCATGCGCAAGGCCTACACCATATATATTACGGCTCTAAGAGTAGTAGTTTTTAGTACCCAGCCAGACAACGCAAGTAGTGCATGAAAATGTCTGAGGTAACGAAAATTGAGTACCGTGCGGTCATTAAGTTCTTAACAAAAGAAGGGCATACACCAACTCAAATTAAACAACGTTTAGACGGCGTTTATGGTAATTTATCTCCTTCATATTCCACTGTAAAAAAGTGGGCAAAATGTTTCCGTTTGGGGCAAGAATCCCTTGAAGATGATGAGCGCTCCGGTCGGCCAATTGAAGTGGTAACGCCTGAAAAAATTTCAATTGTTGAAGAAATGGTATTAGAAGATCGCCGTTTGAAAGTGAAGGAATTAGCAGTGATGTCTAACATTTCCGAAAGTAGTGTTCGCCGAATTCTCCATGACCATTTGGGTATGAACAAGATTAGCGCAAGATGGGTACCGCGTCTTCTTTCTGCTCTCCAACGTCAACGTCGGGTCGAATGTGCGCGCTCGTTTTTAAACATGTGTGGAGACGACCCAAAACCGATTTTGGAGTCCATAGTCACAGGAGATGAAACAATGGTTCTGTTTTATGATCCCCTATCTAAAAAGGAATCAATGGAATGGCGGCGACCCGATGAACCTCGTCCCAGAAAGGCAAAAGTGGTTCAATCAACCAAAAAGGTGATGGCCACAATATTCTGGGATTGTGAGGGCATTTTACTCATAGATTTTAAAGAGCGTAATACAACTGTCAACAGCACATATTATGCGTCTTTACTGCACAAATTGAGGAACAATATTGTGAAAAACGTCCAGGAAAATTGACAAAAGGTGTTCGATTACTGCACGACAATGCACCCGTCCATACTGCGACTATTTCACAAGCTGCCATCCGCGAATGCGGTTTTCAAGAAATGGAACATCCACCGTATAGCCCGGACATGGCTCCTAGTGATTATTATTTATTTTCTAATTTAAAAAAAGACCTTCGGGGACGTCGTTTTAAGGACGATACGGAGTTGCAAGCAGCTGTAATAGAACATTTTGAGGGAAAAACTTTAGAGTATTTTTACAAAGGTATAGAATTATTAATTGATCGTTGTAATAAATGTATTGGAGTTCGGGGAGATTATATTGAAAAATAAAAATTATTATATTTTACCAAGTTATTTTTTTCTATATCAGGCCGAGAATTTATGGCGCCTACTACGTATATAGAACAAATTTTAACAAGACTTCATTCAAAGGAAAAGTACCAAGAAGTTTGCATAAAGAATTGAAATGTTCTCTAAATCCCAGTTTCTACAGTTGTGTGTAGAATAACTTCCGTTTATTCACCAAGAAATTTGTATGGTTATTGATTTTGCGCCAATAACAACGAACAGTAAATTACACACGTTTGAATGATTAGAATGATTGAAAGATTGCAACATTAATTGAGGAAAACCAAACCTCAACAATTTTGAACAAACTTTGCGTAATTTTTAGTTGATTTTGCGTAGTTTACGATTCTGGTCTTGATACCAAGCGATTCAGTTAAAAGTGTTTTCATTAGCAGAAGTAATATATTCCGAAATAAAGATAATTATCTCAATTAAATTAATCACTATCAATAGGAGATATTAAAAATATCGTACTTTACATTATTGTATAGCAACAGATAAACAAATAAGGAAATTGTTTTCCATTGAAATAAAGAAATGCGAGTTATAGACAGTGTATGACTCCTTAGACTTTTACTTCGCTAAAGACTTTTCGAAGAGTTAAGAATATCTTGTTGGAATAATGCGCATTTCTGCTAATCAGCCAGCATAGGATATTTTTCTTGTAAGCTTGTATATAATCGACCCTCGGACCTACTATGACTAGTTCGAAATTGTGAACACGCTCATAATTCCGTTAAACATCGTATCGTTTTGTTTCTAAACTGTACGTTAGGTTTTACATTTTATGCGAACTAGTTTTGGTTTTATCATTAGCTTAATCTCTGGAATTATATTACATTCGTTATATGTAATAATTCTTCAGAAAAAAACATGCATAGAGAGAGTTCAATACAGATATAGTATGGCTTCTTGGCTAATGGGAGTTATTTTTCTGCCTCGCCTGTTTACCTAACAGTAGGATTTACCTTACTATTTCGGCGAAGAGCCTTTCTTTTTTTGTTTAATTGAGTTTCTTCGGGAACGATGTTGCTTCTGGAGGTTCATTTGCCCGTTTCGTGCGCAGCGAAGTCAGCACCACCCTCCCGCAATTAATAATAACGTATTCAATATCAGACGAGCAAAAATGATGCACTTTTGTTAAAAATTAGATCACGATGTAAAGCAGAAAATTTAATATAAAATATACCAGGGTTGCCGATTGAAGTAGTAGACATTATCAAGACTATGTTAAAGAAGATATGAGAGCCTACTGGTCTAATTATAGAGAGGATTTAGTGAACGTTTTCATAACTATTGTGCACAAGCATGTACCGTGCTTTCATATTAAAATGCTATAAACACCGTATCATATTATATTCGGGTTTAGATACTGAATGCCGATCAGAATGTAAAGTGATGGGCCGCGAGTCAGTCGAATCACAACAACGACTGACTACAGATTAAGTAGTTGTTCGTGTCGCCTACAGTCAAATTAGTGGTGGGGCTGCAGCTAGTACGATCAGTAGTCAGTTATACTCGTGATTCAAATGACTCGCGCCCCACCACTTTACATTCTAATCGTTAATCGGCAGCTAGACCCGAATATAATGTGGTACAGTTTTCGTAGCGAGGTAAAATGAATGCACGGTATAGTACAGTACACATGGTATATTAGTATGTATTTCAATCGACTGCATGTCTAAATATATTTCTTTCGAGTAATAGTTTTCTAAAGGCAAGCGGAGTTTGCCAAACCTACTGATGTGTTTCTATGACATAAATAAAAATGTATTACCTTGCAACTAGCCAACATTAGTATATAGATGTTTCCGTAAGTTTTTCGCTTGGGTTGAAATTTCTGGTCATATTTATAACCATATGATAAGGTAAATATATTTTGATTTTGAAAAAGATTTCAAGTAAACTATAGTGGAATCTACAGTCTGTCCAATATTAGTCAGTTCGAGGCAAGATATAGAATAGTGGATAGTATGCCAATATCAACGTTTACTACGCCAAAATGACATCATCGACTAAAGTCGAGTATTGATCCTAAATAATATAAATCTCTGTCTCTTACTAGCCATTTATGGAAAGCGTATTATTTTAACTAGATTCCTAATTTATCGCAATATTGAGAACAATTTTAACGCAAGGAAGTTACAATATATTTATTCTGCAATTTATGATACGGTCCATAAGAAGTTACGTTTGAAAAATGTTTATAATTTTAAGTTTATTAAGCGTATTACTTGGTAATCATGGCTTCATTATGGACTTTCAAAGAGCATGAACATACACATATATTAAGAATTAAGAGCCTCATGTTTGATGTAGTTGACAAAGTGCAGATGGCGACAAATAAGTTTTATTATGCAAACAATCGATTGAGTATAAACCACTTTAACACATTCTGTTTGAAAAATCATTACGTTTCCAATCAAAAGTGCGTTGGGACATTCCCAATGTGCCCTGCTTTGTTCCAAAGCATGTTTTATTTCGACCTGCAGATATCTACAGTTAAGGGGGAAACCGTCTTGCACTGCTTACTGTAACTTGTCTTGCACTGTGCCAGTTATTGCGCTCGTCTTTTACTCATTCCTCTCAAGAACAAAGTTAAACAACATCCCTTTTCCCTCAGATTTACTTTATAAAGTATAATGTCTAGACCTGTGCCGTCAGAATGAGCATGGAAATATATTAAATTCTAACTCTCTTTGATATACAATGTATATATTTATTATTGATTTGTGGATATTTTCTATTGAAGGTTGCCAATGTTCAAACCATATTGTCTTCCTGAAATAAACTGCAAAATATTAAACGACGTAACTTAAAAAAATTATTATAAAAACAAGAATTTTGAAGGAAATATTTAAAACACTGGATATGTCAAAATAGCTGGACGTGATATCGTATAGTATACTTTCTTTTAAGAAATATTATTTATTAACAAAACACATTTTTTTGTAAGACACGGTCTTCTATGAAACTTACGGGAACTCGGTAAAAGGTGCAAACTCAGTTCTCTACTTTATAAGTAAATATATATGGCGTCAAAATGAGATGCATCGAACTATAGCCATTTTTCTGTATAGATAACTTCTAGCGTTGTACGTTCATATTTTGTAAAGAATTATCGTCAATTGTTTTTAACAAAGATTGCACATAAAAAACAATATATATATATATATATATATATATATATATATATATATATATATATATATATATATATACTGTCATTGTTGTACTCAAACTTGTCCAGCTGTATATATATATATATATATATATTCATTAATACATTTATATATCCACTGAAACTGGACAAGTTTCAGTACAACAATGACAATAGTAGCAGCAGTTAAGCCCTGAAGATGTCTAATGTTAGGGAAGTCTGCAGCAATGTAATGTAGAAGTTTAACTATTTATGAAATAACCCCAAAAACTAAAAGCAAAATGAGTTAGTACAGTGACTATTGTTAAGATCTTATATGTACTATAAATATAAAATATTTATGAAGAATAAGGTAGGTATAAATATAAAATGCGATTATAAAAGGCTCTAATCTGTTGCGACCTCTAAGGTAGAGACGATGCAAAACCAAAACGATAACGAGAAATTATAAGTAAAGAAAACAGAAGAACATAGAGAAAAGAGCAAGTAGATTATTACCTCCTTCTTTAAAAAAAAATGCTGTATTTTATGAGTGACGTGTTAAGGGGTTAAATGTCCCCTAACTAAATAATAATAGAGATATTATTTAATAGAGAGTGTTTATTTACTTACACGTGATGGTTAGTAAACTTATTACGAGCGGGTGTCCGGCTAGCTGAAGCGCTGTAATAAATGCAAATGAAAAAGAAGTAATGTAATTTTAGGAGTTAATAATTAGTAATTGTGTACAATGAGGATCAAAAGTCCAGGACGTATGCTAAGCTGAAAGAGAGATTATTAGTGGTACTAAAATAACAGGATTGCCCTTAAAATTTTATTTACTAAGTTAAATTAATTCTTAAAGCTTGAGTATATTAAATAAAAATAATTAATAGGATCGAGAACAACAAATAAAACAAGATAAACGCAATGGCGAAGCTGCAATAAAGGTAAATCTAAAGATATTAATCTGTTTAAGAAAATATAAAAAAGGGTTAGATTAAAATATGTATCGGACGATTCGTAGAATACTTGCGGGTTTGTGTGTATATCCTGGGCCAGGATTTTATGTATATTTTGCGGTCGCAAAATAAACACGTGGACACAACAAGCACGGAAAAACAACTTCACGATTACGTCAAAGGCATGCGTGTGGACTTTGTCATGGTCGGAGAAGCAGTCTCTGTGTCTAACACGCGGGGGCTCTTAAGAAACCACCCGTAGATTAAGGGGTGGGTTATTGGTCATGTTTGAATTAACCAATAAGGAAAGAGAATAGGCACGCTAAAAATTGGCGCGCTAAAGATATAGGCGTAAATTAAAATTGTGATGTTAATTTCAATATAAGTACGTAGCAGATAGATATCTAGACAGAATAATAGACGTCCATTCTGTGTGAGAAATAGAAGGATTAATATTTGAATCTCTATTGCATTTAGGTATCAATATGCGGAATTAAAATTAAACGCGTTAGTCAATGGAAAATTACCAGGTACAAAAAGGTCTGTAAAATTTCTATGTATTCCGCTTCCTAGAAGACAACGCAGTAGGGGTTGCTTTATTACAGCCTGACTGTACGTGAAGATTACAAAAGATTCCTGCATTTGTATATATCACAAAGAGGTCAAAATAAATAATAATTTATGACTTGAAAATCGAAATATTTTTAAATTAAAATAAACATATTTAAAAAACATGATATAAAGAATTATTATTGGTTTATCGGAGCGTAACAAGATTAAATAATATAAACGAAGCAAATATGGCGAAAATAATAGAGGCAGCAAGTATTAGACGATACGGGCACAAAGAGGAGGAACTAAATAAGTTTTAAAAGGAATAAAACTAAAATAAAAAAAAGTATTGTCAGCCTGAGAATGTCCAAGATAAGTATGGCAAGATCAAGTAACGGATGATTTAGGGTAAATCGAAATAAAGGGATGGGAAATGGAAATACTTGAAAGACAAAAGAAACATGCAAAGTTAGACATTGCAAAAAGCTCGTCTGAAGTCTTCAAAATAGAGTGACCATAATTCTGATGTGGCATGAACAATCTTATATGTGTGTAGCATTTAGACTTTTTGTGAAATATTTATACTTATTTCCTTTTAATATTAGTTTAAAGATTTTCTTACATCCAGGTGCACTAACGTATATTTACTAAACGGATTTTGTTTTGTAATAGCAGCTACAAAATCAATGTTATATGTAATATAAAACTTATAATTTATGCTATGTGAAGCAGTGTTTAAAACAAATAAAAGAGAATAACTTGTAGAAATTATATATTTGAGTCATCTGTTAAATAGATAACATTTTTGCCTGTTTATAATATCGTCTAGCTCTTTATATAATGCATTTAACATTTTACTCTACATTTACTTAGATTTAAAGAAACCTTGAGCTTCTTCCTGTGCTAAATATCCAAGTTGTTGTCTTATTTGAATACAATTAACTATAATAAATTCATATGCAATTTTTCTTTTATGACATTTCCAATGTTAATTCAAATAATGCGACTTGTATATAATGCATAAAAATCACAAAATACGAATAGAGTTTGTTATGGTACGAATTGAAGTGTTTACAGCAGAATTTGAAAAGTACTTTACTTTGGATTATATACTCTTTCTAACTTTTAAGAGTAACTAAGACCTACACGCAATTTTTGATATACCCCCAGATCGTTAATTTTGCTTTAATTAAAGCGTTCCAAGTGCGATTACAATCCGAACAGTTATATTTATTTCCTTTAAAACGAATGAATACGATAAGCGATAAGAATTGTACATAATTGGTGGAATGAAACTAACTTAGAGATTTAATTTCCGCTCGACAAGAGTATAAAATGTATTTCGAGTAGATACGTTTTGTGCACATTTTTGTGTGTGTGAAAAATTTCAAGATATTTATTTAAAATAAACAATATGAACGAAATGCATCTGGACGAAGAATAAGTACATCATCGAGAAGAAACCAAATTATCCCGTTTAAGTGCTTGAAAATTTTAATTTGTAATAAAGAAAAATGAGGCGCTTGCAAAAGTTTATAAAGTAAGTATTAAGATCTATAATATTCTTTTAGACGCAAAAATATATATTTATTAACCAAACCATTGGCTAAAGTGTTCTCTAGGCGTTCACTAGGTACTCATATTTTCAAAATTTCCATATGTTGTGGAAAAATTAAGTGTATATCTGTAGGCTATTCACCTTGATGTATAATATATGAGTGCTCTATAAATAAAACGTAAATCTTTTATGTCATATTTCCAAGGTGATTCTATTCTTGTGGTTAATTTGACCAGAGTAATTAAGAAACATAAAATAAAGAATTGAAATCTAAGTATGGTAAACCACATTATCTAATTAAGTATATTTGGGACAATGTGATAAGGGGTTCCGATTTGCTTACAATTTTCTCAAGCACTAATTTTAATTAAAATGACATAAGGTAATAAATTGATTTCAAACTTGATTTTATAATAATATATTCATTCAATAGACTACAATTAGAGCATAGTTTACGTCAAACATTTTCTTAGAGTAAGCATAATCTTAACCACAGTCTAGAACAGTGTTTATCAAACTTTTTCCAAGTGAAACACGATTGTAAGTTGTGCGGAACTTGACTAATATGTAAAGTAAGTAGTTATAACGTCTCATAAAATGACACAATATTTTAAACAACGAGCAAACCTTTATAATATTTATTATTCTTTTTTATTATACTTCGTCGAGAAAATTTTTAAACTCACAAGGTATCTTGGTGGGGAATGCTATAAATCATACAGTGGTTCCTAGTGCAATTTCTTGTTCTAAATGTTGAAGAGCCCCAAAAAGTTTCTCCAACATAACTTTTCTACCGGCTGTGTAAATAACAATGCAGTTTTCCCTTATAATAGCTACAAAATTGCAACTCCAGTTGCATGAACTCGAAGAGGCTTGCATAAAAGAAGATCTAATAAAAAATTTTCATACTGGTATCTAACAAAGACTGGTAAAATTGTAAGTCACACCACGTCTATTGCTTCGTCCATTTGTACGACTGAATGCGCTGAATTAGTTGGTCTTTTATATTGGCTGCAAAATTATTTATCCGAAGCGCCTCAATGCGATTTAACAGAAAAATTTTGTACATTTCTTTTCTTTATCAAACATTTAACCATGCTAATTGCATATGGTTTAATTAGATCTTCTACAATCGTATGTGATTCATATGCCTGACTAATTCTGTAACTAACTAAAAATGAAGCCTCAATCGCTTTTTCGTTCACTGTATAGGTTGCTTAGGTCATATGCGTTTGAGCTTTTATAAGTTCGTCAACTCAACGTTTTAATCTTAAAAATCCCACATACACAGTTTCTAAATGACACATTTTAGTTGATACCATAGAGCTATTTGGAAGTAATCTTTCACATTATAACAGATTGAGTATTGTTGTTTGAAAATATGAATCCAAACCGAATATAGCTATCGTCATATGTTATTATTTTTTGATTAATGTTTTTCATCCAATTCCGTTTTGATGGCGGAACAACATTTCTCAGTTGCATTTACTTCGATTGGTGAATGAATTTGAGAAGTGCCGGGTGATAATGACTCAATACCGTAGTGTAGGATGTTTCAGCGTATCTTGTTTCAACTTCAACTCTATTCAAACTTTCGATTAGATTTTTATTTAAAAATCAATGCAAACTACTTCAATTTAGTTATCTTATTAATACTTACAATATATGTGAGTAATTAAAAAAATTATCAAACTTGCTTGTCTGTTAACATACATGAAAATACGTATTGCTTTGTCTGAAATTTATTTAAGTGACAGAATTACATGATTACTACATATGTATACTTCCCAAGATATCCCAATCTATAAGACCACAAGATATAAGGGAATGAAAATTGTAAAATACATTTTTGGAATATCAAAATTCAATTTTTCTTTAAGACAAGATAATAAAGCACTCGTAACTAAGTTAATACTAAGGCCACTAATATAGTCTTTCCTTTTCCTTCAGTCAATTATCAACATTAGAAATTTGGTAAAGCAAACTTGTTTTATGTTGCTATTCATCATCTTTAATATTAGGCTAATAATATCTTACAGGGTTTGCTGTTTTGAATTCTTAAATAAAACTGCTTTCTTATTATTCAAATACAATTAATTTTCTTTGAAGTAATCATCTATATTGAATATATTCGCCAACACTGCGGCCTTAAACAATGACAAATAGTTAAGAAATAAAATATAAAATAAAGACTCGAGTATGAGGAACACCGTGCTTTACTAGCAAACAATAATAAGGATTGTGATACTTCACTTTCATCGTAGTTATCTATTATTCAAATAATCTCCAAATCACCTGTACACTAAACCTCTATCGCCTAATTTCCTAAGTTTCTTAAAAGAATATCATGGTTTACTCTATCAAATATTTTTGCTGAGATAATATCCTATACATTTTTACTATTATATGTACAAAGAGTACGAGGAAAGTTTTGCAATACAACTTTGTTTATTGGGTTTGCAACTAAGTACTTTCGGTTTTGTAGTATAAAATAAAACACTTTTTTTTAAACAAAGAATAGTTTTTAATCAATTATATATTTTCCATTTTGCTCAATGACTTTTTGCCATCTTTCTTTCAGCTGCATGACTCCGCGCTCATAAAATTTCTGGTCCTTATCAGCAAAAAACTGAACCAGGTGCGAGTAAAGGTCATCGTTATTTGTGAAAGTTTTACCATTCAAAGAATTCTGCAAACTTCGAAATAAATGGTAATCAGATAGTGCTAGATCGGGGCTGTATGGGGGATGTGGCATCACTTCCCAGCCAAGATCCAATAGTTTCCCACGAGTTGCCAAAGATGTGTGAGGCCTTGCATTATCTTGGTGGAAAACTACACCTTTCCGATTTGACAATTCTGGCCGTTTTTCTTTGATTGCTTCATCCAGTTTTATTAATTGTTGACAGTAAACATCAGAATTGATCGTTTGTTTCCTTGGAAGCAGCTCAAAAAACACAACACCTTTGTAATCCCACCAAACCGACAGCATGATTTTTTTCGGATGCAATTCAGCTTTTGATGTGGTTTGACCTGGTTTATCGTGTTTGCTCCATGATCGTTTTCAGACTATGTTACTGTACAGGACCCATTTTTCATCACCAGTGATGATTCTTTTTAAGAAAGGTTCGGTTTCATTTTGTCTAAGGTGCATATCGCAAAAGTTGATTCTTTGTGTTAAATGAATTTCTTTCAATTCGTGAGATACCCAAATATCAAGCTTCTTAACTAGCCCAAAACATTTTAAATGTTTTTCCATTGTTGTGTGCGACACATGTAGCCTCTCCGCAACCTCTCGAACAGTTAGATGACGATCCTCTTCAATTATGACTTTGATTTGGTCATCATCAACTTCAGTAGGCCGACCAAAACGTTGCTCATCTTGGAGGGAAAAATCTCCAGAACGGAATTTTTTATACCAATTCTGACACGTGCGCTCTGTTAAGCAATTAGCACCATAAACTTCACATATCTTTTTGTGAGCCGCAGCTTTACGGAAATAAAATAGTAAAATATGTCGAAAATATTCGTTTCTGCACTCCATTTAAAATTAACCCACAATTAATAGCTTTAATAAAAATCGCGCACTACTTGCTTCTGAAGTTACGTCAATGTGACTAGTATCGCGCGACAAACGGTAAAGTACAGCACTAACATACGTTATACAAAAAATAAAGCAACGCTCTCTGTCAGCAAAAACCGACAGTACTTAGTTGCCAACCCAATATTTAATTTTGCAAAGTAATTTCATCTACACTCAATCCACCTCTCCATTCTCCGAAACCAATTTTTAAACCAGTTCTGCCAAGTTTCACTAGGGAGTAAAGCACACTCGTTGTCCCAAGCCCGCAGAAGGTCCTCATCACTGGAAAACCGCCGCCCTTTTAGCTTCATTTTCACATGCGGGAACAGTACAAAGTCGCAGGGAGCAAGATCTTGACTGCAAGGAGGGTGCTCGAGAAGTTTCACTCCTGTCGTAGTCAAATATTCGGTGCAGGATCGTGAAAAATACAGCTATCATTTTCTTCTTTACAGATTGGGATTTTCTGATAACTACGGGTGTGTCCTCACCATCAAAGACCCAAACTTTGTTTTGAGCTTTGGTCGGCACATCGTAATAGTACAGTCAAGTCTCGTCACCTGTCACGATGTTGTTCACATACCGAGATTGTCCCTTATTAAACTTTTTTAGCATCTCCCGACACCAAGTCACACGTCGTGTCATCTGCTCTTCAGTCAGTCGATGCGGCACCCAGAGAGAACAAAGTTCCTTCACGTGCAAATGATCATGCGGAATCGAACGAATAGCTGGTGCATTTAAGCCTGAAGTACCCTCTATCTGTTGGTAAGTCACTTGACTGTCCTCACCAAGCATTTTTCTCACAGTAGTAACGTTTTCCTCCTTAACTGACGTTCGTGGCTTTCCCGGCCTCTCAGCGTCCTCCACAGTTAAATTTCCCCTTTAGAATTCTCTATACCACCTGAATATCGTTGTGCGATGTGGACAAACATCACCTAGTGCAAGAGTCATTTCTTCGAAGCACTGGTCTGGTCACTTTACACTCTCACTGCCAATGAATAACTGAGCCCATCGACATGGCGCGGTGGCTACTATGCACGTATGAACATGTCTCAACATGCAGTAACAAGCAGCTTCCTACGATTCATTGTTGCGTCATATTGCAAAACTTTCCTAGTACCCTTTGTATTATCTGAAACGACCAAAAGTGGATCGAACTTTCAAACAAACAAATTAAACATCATTTAACGAAATATTACTATTTAATATTGGCTTAATTTTTGCATTTTTTAAATGCTCCATAAAAATGTATACATATAAAATTACATTCTTGTATAAGTTTACGGTGCATTGTCTTTTATGGTTACAAGTTTTTCGTGGTTATAGAATGAGATTTCATAGATTACCTACTGACAATAAAATCTCAATCATTTAATTGTTGAAATATATTAGGACAAGAAAGCATAGTAAGAAGATCTAATTTATTTATATCTGTTTCTTTATTTAAGAGTAACGGTTCTTTATTTTTCTATGTGAGCCATTTTAACACTTATACACTTATTGAATCATTTTTCTAGTTGCGCCATATTTTATGAAAAAAAATTCCTTCGACGTCTCGAGAAAATATTATTCAACAGCTTCTTAAGTGCATCATGAAATGCACAAAGCTTTTCTCTAAGATGTTTTTTTAAAATTTCATTAGAAAGATGTATGACAGAATTAGGTCAGAGCTGTAAGGGGGAAACCTTAATTCTATGAACTTACGATCATTGATAATCCACTGGACTTTGTTTAATTACCTCTCATTCGACCGTAAAAATATTTCTCCATGCCTAACACCGACATTTAGCGTTTCACAACACATTTTATTTGTTCGCGATCGTGACTTATCAATACACTTACGCATATTTTAGACATTTTTTTGGAATTACTTAGCAGTATACCAGTTAGTTGTATGCGCATATGTATAAAAGAAATTAATGCATGCAGGCCAAACATTTATGTTAAAACCTCTGGCTGTTTTATTAAGAAACTTATTGCATTATGTTTGCTTCTATTTATAATTAGTGGCAGTTTAAATTGGACGGTTTATTTACTTTGGATTTATCATCTTAGAAGATACGCATTAATCAATAATTGTTAATTACGTTTATAATAACACTTAATAGTACAAGGTATTTTTAATTAGAACAATATTAAATTTAATTTATTTTGATCAATTATGTATCCGTAAATTTTTACGAATTAGTTGCCTTAAACACTTAAAATATCAATTTTAGAACAGACAATGACATGACAGCAGTCTCAATATTTGATAATAAATTAATTTTCTCAATAACTACGTGTCCCAGAAAACATTTCCGCCAATGGGTTTTTGTTTATTATGAAAGATTTAACTTTGGTTGAATTAGACGTATTGGGTTGGCAACTAAGTACTTTCGGTTTTGTAGTATAAAATAAAACACTTTTTTTTAAACAAAGAATAGTTTTTAATCAATTATATATTTTCTATTTTGCTCAATGACCTTTTGCCATCTTTCTTTCAGCTGCATGATTCCGCGCTCATAAAATTTCTGATCCTTATCAGCAAAAAACTGAACCAGGTACGAGTGAAGGTCATCGTCATTTGTGAAAGTTTTACCATTCAAAGAATTCTGCAAACTTCGAAATGAATGGTAATCAGATGGTGCTAGATCAAGGCTGTATGGGGGATGTGGCATCACTTCCCAGCCAAGCTCCAATAGTTTCCCACGAGTTGCCAAAGATGTGTGAGGCCTTGCATTATCTTGGTGGAAAACTACACCTTTCCGATTTGACAATTCTGGCCGTTTTTCTTTGATTGCTTCATCCAGTTTCGTTAATTGTTGACAGTAAACATCAGAATTGATCGTTTGTTTCCTTGGAAGCAGCTCAAAAAACACAACACCTTTGTAATCCCACCAAACCGACAGCATGATTTTTTTCGGATGCAATTCAGCTTTTGATGTGGTTTGACCTGGTTTATCGTGTTTGCTCCATGATCGTTTTCAGACTATGTTACTGTACAGGACCCATTTTTCATCACCAGTGATGATTCTTTTTAAGAAAGGTTCGGTTTCATTTTGTCTAAGGTGCATATCGCAAAAGTTGATTCTTTGTGTTAAATGAATTTCTTTCAATTCGTGAGATACCCAAATATCAAGCTTCTTAACTAGCCCAAGACATTTTAAATGTTTTTCAATTGTTGTGTGCGATACATGTAGCCTCTCCGCAACCCCTCGAACAGTTAGATGACGATCCTCTTCAATTATGACTTTGATTTGGTCATCATCAACTTCAGTAGGCCGACCAAAACGTTGCTCATCTTGGAGGGAAAAATCTCCAGAACGGAATTTTTTATACCAATTCTGACACGTGCGCTCTGTTAAGCAATTAGCACCATAAACTTCACATATCTTTTTGTGAGCCGCAGCTTTACGGAAATAAAATAGTAAAATATGTCGAAAATATTCGTTTCTGCACTCCATTTAAAATTAACCCACAACTAATAGCTTTAATAAAAATCGCGCACTACTTGCTTCTGAAGTTACGTCAATGTGACTAGTATCACGCGACAAACGGTAAAGTACAGCACTAACATACGTTATACAAAAAATAAAGCAACGCTCTCTATCAGTAAAAACCGAAAGTACAATTACCAAATTTTTATGTATTTTAGGAGCTATGGTAAGAAAAAAGTGTTGAATTTCCTCTCTCGGTAGTTAATTTTTTTGTCGTGGTAGACACATAAATTTATTAACATTTTCTTAGGTATTTTTTTATACAGGATGTAAATATGTACTGAATTTTTTTTTTAATTTCAACCTTAAATTTTTCTTATGAAATATGAAATAAATTTTGAAGATGCTTCTTTCTCCTCTATACATGTTACTCTTCTCAATCACAAAGATAAAGAATTCCTTCAATATTAGTTTCCGGCCGATTTATAGAATTGTGAAAGGAAAATGTACGCATTTACACATGTACGCACTATGCTCATTATGTTCACGTGCATAGCCAGAAAAAATAAATATGTATTATAGTAACAATAATGTGTTGTGTTTATTTCTAATACTTTTCTAGTTGATTGACAAAATTATTTATGTATGTTCACACATGTGTATGTGTAAAAATTACGTCCTTCGCCATTCCGCGAACTGTTTAATGACAGTTAAAGTAATATAAGTGCTTTTACTTCTACATGAGAGATGGACGGATAGTTCTCTGAACTTGTTGATAAACCCACATTACCTGACGTTGGATTTTTACAGCAGTAGTTTTCATTAGCTAAACTTTATTTATCAATTTAGCCGTTTATATGCAGAGGTCGCTGTTTGCTTGGTCTAACAAATGATGTTTTCTCAATTGTAGTTAAATCGAAGAAGTGCTTTCTCTTCTATCCGAAAAATGGATGTATAATTGTTTCACTACTTAACATATTCAATGTATTATTTTGTTGTTTCAGCAAGTCCACTTTGTTTCTTGTACCAAAGAAGATTTTGCACTAAAAAATTGTAATTTTATCTTAAAACACAAAATGCTTTCATTCAAGACATAAATACATATGTTGAAATAACAAAGTGTTACGTTTACTCAAAATACTGTTCTATTAGACTCAAAAGTAGTTCTTGAAGTACTCTTTTACTTTCACATTTTTTAAATGTTCGATTGTTGGGTGAATTGCTAATAGATAACTAAAAACGATAGTTAAACAAATACATTTTGCCTTATATCAGCGTATTTACTACATTTTCAAGTGCTTAAAATTATACTCAAACATGGATTTTATTTTTTACGCATACTATGGAGCCACGCGTACATGGTACATCTTAAAGTAAAAGAAAAGGTTTCCTAAAAAGTGTTAATTTGGCCTTTCTAGAGGAATTTTTAATGATGTTATTTAGAACTGAGAAATATCAATAAAAACAAGCTTCAATGGTGAACTTAAACATAATCTTTTGCTACAAGATCTATTTTTTCAAATGGCGCCTCGTAAAAGGGGTAGTTCACCCCTGATATGTAACGGCGCACTTCTCGAGAATGTCATGCGCTGGAACCGCTCATCATTCCACCACTTGTACTGAAATATTGAACCGTTATTAAGCACACAGACAAATAATCTGTCTTCTGATAGCACATCAATATGTACGACCCTTAATATTGTCCATTTATTATGGGTTATTTGCGAATCGAATCTGATAACACTGATATCTATGAAATCTATCTGCAGTATTATCTGTTCATTAGAAGGTAAATCGAAATAATAATATTAGCTTTTTCGAAGTTAGAGCTTTTTTTAATTTTGCATGATTAATCTGACTGTAGTTTGCGTTGTGCTTGCTATTTTCGAAATATATATTTTATTAAATGTTTTATAAGCAAATGTAGTAATTAAAACAAAATAGATAGTGAAAAGCTAGGTACAAGAAATTGCTTTTAATTTTAACATTTATAGATATTTCAGAAACAAACAAGATATTTACAATACATTTTAAAACTTGAACTAACACAAGTCATGCATATACATATAATACGTATACTATTATCCTGTTATCAGTAATTTTAACAATTGAAAATTTCGTTTAAAATTGATTTTAACACAATCGAGTTATTATCGCATTAAATTAATTATTTACAAAACGAATTAATAACATATCCGCTTTTATACAAACTATAACCACTACTATACTGCGCGAAAAAAAATTAATCACCCAGTAAAAGCATATATTTTTAAACCAAATTTTGTGTAAATGTTTACTTGTTTGAGAATAATAGATTTTCATTGTAAAGTTTGTAAATCTTAGTGTCCTTTTTTGCCGAATTCTCCGAAAAAAATTCGTCTATCTCTTCTTTATTTTGGACTATTTTAATTTAGTTATTTGATTATAACAGTATATAGTTGTAAATTAGTGTATTAAAACGCAAAGAATCAGAAGACAGTGAAATTATCGCCAGCTAATTGATTTTACAAGGGGTCGTATCGTTGGACTATATGAGGCGGTCATTGCATTTCGTGAAATCGCTAGTTATTGCTTGTTGGAGAGACTGATCTCAAGAGGTAGTCAACATCGTAGAAGAGGATGACGTAGAGAAGCTACCAAACAGGAAGATGATTGTCTAAAGTTGTTTGACCTTAGAGATTGGCATAGTACCTCAAGGTCAGTGAGAAATGTTTTTTTGGTAGATTAACCAGTTCCATATATCGCCATATTCGTTTATTTGCTGCTGTCCAAGATTAATACTGCCTCTCACTAATTCGCATTATGCCCATAGATTAGAATGGCATATTGTACGGCCAGATTGGTATGAAGAATTGAACAATATCGTCTTTTTAAACGAATCTCGTTTTCATTTATAGGCCCTTGATGGTCGTAGACGCAGCCGACGTCAAACAGGAAAAAGGCAATTTCTGAACTTTTCCAAAGAACGTGAGACTACTTGTTAGAGAACTGATGGCTTGTGATGGACTTACTATTTCTTCGAGACCATTTAAAAGTACAGAACAGTTTGCTAAAAATGAGCACGCAGGAATCCACAGAACATCTTATTAGAAGCGAATAGGAGAATGTACTCGTTTACGTGGAGCGGCAACTCATTATTAATTTTCTCTATAAATGGCAGGAATTTTTCAATAAAAATTTATTTATTTATTCATCTCAGCACTGCAAATATTTCGACAAAATTTAGTTAAAAATGTGTACTTTTACTAGGTGATTCGAGTCTCTGTTACTTAGTATACTTTAACTTATAGATATTTATTTGCCCTTCATTGATTCTTCTTACACACGAGGTTCACGAAGTCAATCTTTTCCCAGAACACTTCTCGGCCTTCTTTAAAGTTTCCAAATTTAACATTTTATATCGTCTATAAATTGTTATCGAATCTCTTAACTACAAACTAAACTACATTTCGATTATTGCTACTCTCTTAAATATTGGTATTTTAAGGATAGTATTCTTAAAAACATCGAATTATTAATTAAAAAGTTACCAAAATAGTTTAGGTGCGTACGAACTAAGTATATGCTTTTGATTCCAGGAGAACTGTAAGCCATTTATACAAACATATTAACCGTATAGACCGTACAATTCTTCGAAAACTTACCTACAAAGCAAAACACAATATAAGTATATATTTTTGCTATCAGTTAGAAAAATTCATATTCAACAATAGGATTTTTATTTGTACATTATGTGTATTATATATATATATGTATATATATATATGTGTGTGTGTGTGTATTCGTAATATTATATTCTGAGGCTCTCCGCTATGTTGGACAGAATTTCTCGAAAAAATCGGCGTCTCGACGTTTCGATGACATCTCAATCATATTCAAACTGAAACTGTTCAGTTTCAAGGTTTCCGTTTGACGCTTCACTATGAAACAACTCCTGAAGAATATGATTGAGACATCGAAACGTCGAGGCGAAGATTCTTTCGAGAACTTCTGTCCAACATCGCGGAGAGTCCGATAATTTAATATTACCTACACTTACGACCGCGAGAATCTTCGTTCAAACATATATATATATACCGTGCTTTCATATTAAAATGCTACAAACACCGTATCATATTATATTCGGGTCTAGATACCGAATGCCGATCAGAATGTAAAGTGGTGGGGCGCGTCTTTTAGTTCAATGCGAAACTTATTGTAAAAAAACCTAATTGTACAGTTAAAAGTAATTATAATTTATTAATTTTTGGACGCAAACAATTTGGACAGTCAGTGATAGACCTTCCGCCAAGTACCACGAACAACTACTTAATCTGTAATCGGTAGTCAGTCGTTGTTGTGATTCGACTAATCCTTTTCTGGGCCACATTTAACGCTTCTGATAATTATTTTTGATTTTGGGTTGGGTCTTTATCCAATAACCCCTGTAGTTTCGCATCTTCAAGCTTTTTCGATCTATCAGAACATTCTTCGTCATGCACATCGAAATCACCACTTTCGAATTTTCGAAACCACGCCACACATGTTTATATGGTTAGAGCATAGTTTCTACCAGCAAACGATGGCTTTGAAAAATAATGCGCGCCGCAAATGCACTTTTTCGGGCACGAAATTCGACATTTTCAAAAAGGTATATATCTATGACAGTATTACTTTCGCAAAATATAACATGTATTGCTTTAAAGCTTGATGTCAGCAGAATAGAATGACATATGTGTTAAATCATGACATTGCATACTTAAGCCTGGCGACATCTGTTAGAAAAACCGGTAATGACTTTCCGGTACACCTGGTACATCATCAAGATTTATGTGATACTTCCATTGGCCAAGTATATATCTCACACCCGATATATTCAATTCGATGCCTCGCTCGTTCGTTGGTTCATATGCATGGATGCCATTTTATTTATAAATCTCAGATTTCAATTTCTATATCAAAATATCATCAAATTGAGTGAGAGACCTATAAAAATCACAATCGCTGATTTGTCTAATATTAATGCTGGAACTGAGTATTCGAACATTCGTAACAAACTAAATTATCGCAAAACGTATTCGAGATCGCTTTCAAGTCCCAAGTCCATAAAGACATCCGTGTTCGCATTTGTCCTGAACTTAAACAACGGTTTTTATGAAAAGTAATGTCCATGTTGTACTCATGGATCCATCACCATAAACCTGAATCAAAACCACAAAATCTTAAATGCAAACATCCGAATTCGTGCACGAAGAAAAATGAAAAACTCACGCATCTACCGGTAAAGTGATGTTAACTGCCTTCTGAGATTCTAAATAGCCAGTTCTTGTGACTACTTAGAAAAGCAATATACTGCGAACAATGAATACTATTCTAACATACTTCAACACATAATTAAACCTGCAATAAGCAGAAAACGCCAGAGTGCTCTTTCCATACCGGTCAGAAAACGCGAGGTATTACCGAAATTTGGGCTGGGAGGTGTTGTCACATGCACGTTATAGAACAGAGGAAAATCGAACGGCGTAAGGTTCCGATCTTGCGCTGTCTGATTTTCATCTGTTCGATCTACATAAAGAGGTTTTACGCTGTACCATTCGAAGACAACGAAATGGTCAAGAAAACCACACTTTCATTGTCATTGAATAAAACGTTTTTTGTCCACAGCCATTTGCCTCGTATTTATATGGGTAATTTTGATGGAGCCTGTGGTTTATTGGCTTAATCACTGAAGGCTGATATATAATCCCTTTCCACATTAATTTTCATATTCTGTGTTCGTATTTCGACAACTAAGTTGTCATCCTCAGTAGATAATTAAACAGTATCGCACCTGGAAAACTACGGCAAAATACCCGTACGAAAACAAATTCCGCACACGATCCGTACCGTTGAAAGCCAAAACGCACACTGAGTGTGCGTTTTGGGTTATATATCAACCTTTAGTGATTTATATATACTAATGGATTCTTTTGGGTATATCAACCTTTAGTGATTTATATATACTAATGGATTCTTTTGGGGTATGAAACATTGTAGATTTTAGCAATTCACTATTAAATAGTAAAATTAAATAAGTTTGTTATTACATAAGTCTACATTAATTTTAATCATTTTCCTATTTACTTCATTCGTTAAATAAAATTTGGACATTTCCATAAAATTTAGATTAAAATAAATAATACGTTTTTAATATTCAACAAATAAACAACTTATTTTGTTATCCATACCAAGCTGTTCATGCTCATATTTTTTGAGCTTTACTATTGGAGATATTCTTACACAGTGTTCGAGCGACCAATGCGCACTAACTAATAGAAAGTTTCATAGCTTGTTAGAAATTTTAAGTAAGCATTAACAAGTTGGCGTAATATAAGCCACACAATACTTTTCGACCTGCTCTGTTTTTCTTCAGTGCTAACGCTAAAGTAAATGTCATATATTCAACCCTGTTATCTTTTCTAATAGTTTCGATACCAGAAAATTTATTATATCTTCTCAGGCTTCTATCAACGAACCTCTGTTAGTTTTTTCGTTGTTAATTATTTGCATGAAAGATTTTGCTATCATAGTCTGCGTAACAAGAAACGCAAGAGGAAAAGCTAATGATCGAGTGGCACAGAGAATGTAGGCAGACATATTGTCCTTGTAATACGCCTATTCAGTTTTAGTTGAATTATCTGTTATATGTGATGCGGGTAAGAATTTCTCTTAAAATGACTGCAACCTATGCAAAACGTTTCGAAGTAATGTTTTTGTGTGAGCATCGTAAAGATGCTAGAATGACAACTGCAACGGCAGCTAGGTACTTACTTATACACAAGTCGGAAGGCTCCGTCAGATGATGGCTAAGGCGTTACCAACAAACTCAAAATGTATATGATCTTCCAGGACGACGAGAAAGTCGCACTACACCAACATGGGAAGGTGAGACTATTATTAGTTTAATTAAGAGAGAACAGCAATTAACACTTCATTAAGAATCCTAGCTAACCAAGAAGAACAGATATTAATTAAATAACAATTAGAAGCAGACTATGCGAACACGGTAGCATAATTATTAAACCGTTGCTGTTCGATAAACATCGACAGTAGCGCGGGATCTGGGCACACGAAAATTCCAGTACAGATTGATCTGACGTTATGTTTACAAAGGACACATCTTCCTGGGCCTGGTCACCATCATTAACTTGCAAAGAACGTATTATACACAGCGTCCTGTAAATGCTCATATTGGGGTTACTTTAACACGCAGGGTTTCGAAACTTTATGTATGTTTACCTATTTTAAAAGCGAAACGAATGACGACATTGTTTCAAAAAAGAACTTCTGAGATCGACAAAGCGTGGTTTAAAGATAACAATGTAGATTTTATCCTACGCCACAACGATCCAAAACATCGAAGCAATTTGTGTAGGGAGTGGAAGGCTGCATGTGGTTTTGCATCAATGGATTGATCTTCGTAATCCCTAGACGCCAACCATTTAAAAATATTTGAGCGGGGAGAACGTGTGTATTAAATTTCCCAATTATTTCGCAATGTAAATAAGATATGGAGCTTGTTACCTAGGAGTTATGCGAAAAATTTGGTCGTAAGTTGCGTAAGTATAAGAAATTGCTGTAAGGCTATTCTTGAAAATAATGGAGACTAGACGCCACATTAAATATTAGCATATTGGACTAAGATATAGTTGGTAATAATATGTCTATTTTAGCCTTTTTTTTATATAAGTATCAGCTGCTTTTGTTATTATATAGGCTGTATTTTCTTGCCTATGCCATTATTATTAAAATATGTGTAAGTAGAGATAAATTGCCTGAATGATACTGATTGCTTAGAAATTTATTTTTTGATATGAATTTACGTAATTGTAAATATTACATATATCCAACATAGTCATTCTATTATTTCTGGATATAATTGTACATTCAAGGGATTTTCAATACTAGAACTAATAAAACTTCATTTTTTAATCTTAAACAATATTTGACAACGGTCTGTATAGTTTCCATACAATGCAATAAACTTACCTAACAGCGTTACCGTTGTTGAAAGATATGATGAAAACCATTCAGCGAGAAAACTTTTTCAAAATCGCGTCTAAAGTTTTAACACACGATACCTACCCTACATGCAAATTTTATCACAGTAACCACATCCATGCGAACGACATTACCTTGAAGCTTGCTGTTTCTGTAGTATCATACTATTACAGTATGCATATATCCTATATTCCCTTCACCTTCAGGCTACAAGCAGAAAGGTATTATGTTTGATGTAAACTAAAAAAAGAAATTCATTCCATTTAAATAAATCGAAGTTGCGTTCGGTGTGATGTTGGAAAATGATACGTAACTTTTATTTTATTTTCTCTGTGTATAGTACAAGTGTGGTCACAATTTGGAGTCGTCATCTTAAGTGGATCAAATTGTACACCTCCTAGGCTATAAGGATATATCTACGCCAAATCTGAAGATCGATTCCTTAAAAATCTGTTCCAGTCCTTTCTTCTTTTTGCAATCGCCTTTATTTTCATATCCTCTCTTTCACGATTTTTAGTTAGTTATCCTGTCACTTTCGGTCTTTCTATTTTTCCCTCCCCAGCGATATTTTGGCTTCACAAATTCTTCCGACCTTACTCATCCTCCGTAGATATCTTCACCATCTAAGTTGTCTTTGTTCAACAAATTATTTACATAATAGCCTATTTCAAATTCGTGTCATAGTCGTTAATTTATACTTCAGTCCTTCGTGTTTACTCTTATCGTTCTCCTTTAAAATTTCTTCTTTGGCCATTCAATCTGATCTTTTTCCAATTTAGATCGCATTCATCTTCTTTGGAAAGCTTTTTATTTCGTATGCCCAGGAATGCAAACAAAAATAATTTTCAATTATTTTTATTTAACGTTATTTTTATTTGCTTTTTCAACAATTTCATTTACTTTTACAAACTTTTTTTATATGTGCTTTGCACATGTGCAGTTTTGCTCAGTAACAAGCTTCTTCCATTGGGCAAGAAAGTATATTATTATTTTGTAAAATTTTTACTTATTTATTTCCTTCCTATTCATAAGAACCTCTCATTATGTGATGTAATTTTATTTATCTTTGCTATCCTATTATATACACTGCCATCCATAAGTTTAATCGCACTACAGATAATTTTAATTGCGCAATGATATTAAAGGGACTATTTATTTTCATGGCTAATTTATTTATAAAATACTAAATTAACATACAATTCAAGCAATTGACATTATTAATCTAAGTAATATTATAATAAGTTACCTTAAATTTTACTTTCGTCAAAGCAACCACTCCCAGCTGCGATCGCGGCTTCGCAAACACGTGGCATTCGTTCAACTAGTCGGTCGAGATATTCCTCATCGATGGAGTTCCATGCATTCCGTAACTTACCCCAAAGATCTATCTTGTTAGTAGGAGATATTTTACGCACTTCACGATCCAAACAGTCCCATAACAGCTCTATCGGATTGCAGTTCGGACTTTAGGGTGGCCATGTCATTAATGTAAGGATTCCTCTTTTAGTTTGGTTTGCCTTTATCTTGCTGCTAAACAAACTGCGGACCCATTAGCTCCACCGCTGATGGAAGAGCATGCTCTTGCAATATACCCAAATAAACTTCTTTTGTCATTCTTTCTGTGAGTTGCACCAATTTTCCGATGCGCTCACCTCCAAAGCAACCCCAAACCATCACATTTCCACCACCAAGTTTCACTGTCTCAACCACACACTCATCTAACATTCTCTCCCCGACACGACGACGAACAAAAGTACGGCGTTTATTTCCAAAAATTTCAAATTTAGATTCATCTGTCTATAAGACTTGTTTCCATTCTTCGACAGTCCAGTACCTGTGCGTTCCCGCCCAGGCCAATCTTTTTTGTTTATGTTGTGCAGACAGTCGTGGTTTTTTTACTGCTACTCGACCTCTAAGTTCAGCTTCAGCTAAACGGAGTTTGGTTGCTGTTACGCTAACCGTGGCTTCGTAGTGTACGTTATATTGTGCTGCTATTTCAGGGACTGTAAGCCGACGATTACGCAAGGACATTAATTTCAAATATTCATCTTCGCTTTCAGTAGTTATCCTCGGCAATCCACTGCGTTTTCGGTCCCCGAGTTAGCCAGTTTCTGCCATTTTCCTTATAGTTTGACAAACACAATACTCGGAAACTTTTAGTTTTCGGGCGATTGCTCTATTAGAAAGCTTTGTTTCGTGCAGAGTAATAATTCTTGCCCTTTGTTCAAGAGTTAGTTGCTTTCTCCTTGTCATGTGTTAAACACAATTAAAAAAAATACGCTCACTCGATAGCACTTGCTGACACTTCACTAACAACGTAAATTCTGAGTATTCACTGTGTAATAGACATAAAATATACCCTTACAAGCGCACAAATATCAGGTAAAGACTGGCTATTACGTCCATATAATAAACTATACAATAAATAATTCCGAGTAAGGGATAATCTCCATGACACCCTCGTTATATTTCTTACCTGAATATTATTTCTTGAAATAAAAAATAAGGCGTTCATTCGTTTATACAAAATACTTCGGTTAAATAACGTGCAAATATGTAAAATCATTTTTTTATTTTATTTCCTTCTGCTATTAAAATTATCTGTAGTGCGATTAAAATTATGGACGGTAGTGTAGTTCGATCTCTTGTCTGACTGTTTCTTCAATTATATTTCTCAGGTATTGATTTTCGATTATTTATATTTTCCAAAACTTTTATCTCTTAACACCACATCATTGCAAATCACTTCTTTCTGTATTCTGAATATTGTTAACATTTTCAACATTACCTAATTTATTTCCTGTTTCTCTTCAGGAATCACAACACTACATTATTCTCTTCTTAATTAATCATTATATCAGTTGAAGATATAAATTGTTAATAATTATTATTAATGACATACACAAAAGAAGAAAAGAAAATATTCTGAATTTTGTTTTCTTTTTCTAGTTCTAAATACCAACGTATGGGTTTGGAAGAATCTCGATGGAGACCAACCTCGTTGTTATGGATATTCATATTCTTCAGTGGTGCGCTTCTTTTCTTTATTAATGTTTTCCAAATGCAGTACAACTACACCGTAATACAACCAACAGTGATTTTTGAACCTAATCTACAAAAAACCCATCTGGAGGATATAGACATGAAAGGTTTTCTGTTGAAAACCAAAGGGTGCCGAATACCTGAAATGCATCCATTAGATCCTAGCGTCAAACACTGCATATTCGAAGAAAAACCAGTGATATGTAACAAAGGTATTCCACCGTTAATAGAATCCAACTTAACGTCATTAATTCTTTTAAACAATTCTTTAGCGGCGTATAATATAAGTGATACTAATCTTCTCAAATGTTGCTACACATCTTTTCGGAGAATAGATCCGTCAGGAACCGAATCAGATGGTAAAGTGCGTTATAATAGAAACTGTGTTTTCTTCACCGATGACGTAAATATCCATGAAGAATTTATATTAGTGAAGTGCTTCTATAACAAAAGTACTATATACAAAGACTATTTTTCTTTTGTGCCATTAAAATCTAATATTTTGGACGCGAAAAAAGTGGAACAAAAAATGAATGTTTTAATTTTTGGCATAGACTCTATTTCCCGTCTAAATTTTCATAGACAAATGCCTAAAACCCTCGCTCAATTAAAACTTATGAAAGCAGTCGAACTTTTAGGATATAATAAAGTAGGCGACAATACATTTCCAAATTTAATACCAATTTTAACGGGATTAAATGAGGAAGAACTGAAACAAAACTGTTGGCCTAACACTTCTTTTCATTTTGATAGCTGTCCCTTTATTTGGAAAAAATTCAACAAAAGCGGCTACAATACAGTTTTTGCAGAGGATGCTGCTTGGATGGGCATATTTAATTATCAAAAAAGGGGATTCAAGCATCAACCGACACATTATTATTGGGACACATTTGATCTAGAGATTGAGAGGCAAATCGGAAACAGTCACAGAGTAAACGTTCAACAATGCGCCGGAAGTCGAGAAACTTATAAATTATTACTAGAATATACAGAAAAGTTTGTTAGAATAATGGCTAAACATCGTAAACCATATTTTGGCTTTTTTTGGAGTTCTAGTTTATCTCACGATTTATTAAATAAACCTAAGTTAGGAGATGCAGTTTTCCAAGAATTTATGAAAGGAATGCTTGAGGAAGGCCTATTAGAAAATACAATTTTTATCTTTTTGAGTGATCATGGGATTAGATGGGGCGATATAAGGTACACGTACCAAGGCAGAATAGAAGAAAGACTACCATTTTTGTACATTTATTTGCCGGAATGGTACAGAGACCAACATACATTAGCTCATTCGAATTTAGTGCGGAATAGCAAGCGTTTAACTACGCCTTTCGATCTTCATAAAAGTCTGTTAGATCTAATAAACCCGCGTGCTTTGACTAGAAATTTTTTAGTTAACAGACAAAAAAATATAACCACGAGGCGTGACTATAGCCTTTTCGATCCCATTTCACAGGATAGAACTTGCAAAGAGGCTCATATTTCGCCCCACTGGTGTACGTGTCAAGAGAGTGTAAAAATGAACACTAGCGATCCGGTTATTTTAGAAGCTGCCAATTTCACTGTAGATTTTATAAACCGTTTGCTTGTAGGTTACGCCGATTGTGTCATTTTGGAACTAGATCAAGTGATCGACTCTCATCTTCAAACACATCATGAAGAGATGCGAGTACAGCACCCTGACCAAGATTATATTTTAACGCTGAGGACAAAACCTAGTGATGCTTTATTTGAAGCTACAGTAAGAAGAAAACGACACCAGAATCAATACTATTACGAAATTATTGGTACGATTAGTAGAATAAATTTGTACGGGCAACAGAGTTTGTGTATAATGGATTTTCATCTGAAGTTGTACTGTTTTTGCAAGCGATTTCTATAGTTTTAGTAAAACAAGAGGCTTAAGCGACAGTGGTCCAATGTAAATGTTTATGTTCTTCGTGAATTGTATAGTGCCAGATTGCAAATTCTTCCCGATGCTAACAATTATATCACCAGGAAAACCTCTAAACTTGCTTTAAGCAATGAAAAAGCGTTCACGTAAATATTGCTTTCTTATGACCTATTTAAGATAATGTATTTTTATTCTTTAAGTAGCACTGGTGAATTAAAAAAGATGAATGAAAATTTAACGTATAACATCATGTTATTTCAAAATCTGAAGATTCTGTAACATAATTAACAAATTTTAATGTTAAAAACAAGAAAAGTTAAGGTTATAATTTTGTATAGTTTTTAGATAATGACAATTATTATTCTGGGTTTTACCCACCGCCTATTTTACCAATTCTTCTCAGAACTTGTCAACCAGTTGAAGAACTTAATGGTATAGAATCCTGGAGGGTATTTATTTTACTATGTTTTGTACAACTTAATACTCATGAATTGCTAGAATAACAACAAAATAAACAATATTTATTAATTAATTTCTACCTTCAAAATATATTGTTAATAATTTTTAAAAGTCAGGATCTTTGCAGTTACATTGCATATTTAAAGTATGTAAATTGAATTAATTTTTTTAGTGAAATCATATCGGTGTCCATTATGTACGAGGTAGAATAATTTAATTAGCCGAATAACCTCACAATATCATCTATGACACAAGTATATACTCGTATAAATTACGGTATTCGTCTTTCAACATATTTGAATTAATACGTGTATAATCGGAACTTTGATAAACATACAATGAAAATATTAAAAACAAAAATGAAAAATCACAACTTTAACTGAGAAAATGAATACAAACTAACATGGAAAGGTTGACGCTATGGAAAGAAAAAACAGTGCAAACGACGAAGCTCTAAGACGGACAGTTCATTATTGCTATGAAACGAAGCAACAATGAGATATATAACATGGAGGACAAGACAACGATATCGTTGTTTGGAAATTTTATGAATAATCTGAGTGAAATAAAAAATATAGAGGACCACGCTCTTGTTCAATCGCCATGGTCGTCTATTTTCATTGTAAAAGGCATGTGGTGAAAATACTTTAAGAAAGTCCAGTGCAGTTTACATATTAATGGAGCAGAAACACTTACAATCTTGAAGGAGGAATTCACTATGGCAAAGGTCTCAGCTAAATTTTACCTCGGATTTTGACAAATGACTGAGGCAGTGATGTCGCAACAAAATTTTGTTCAAATACGTATCTGCTTCTGTGAGTAGCTACGTGAAATGAACTTTGGTGCTTCCAGTCAGACTCAGAAACAAAACATTTAACGAAAAGTCCATCACATCCTAAATAAGTATGCATGTTATTATCCAAACTTAAGACCATTCTGATGTGTTTACTCAATTGCAAGGAAATAGTTCACAAAGAATTTGTTAGTAAGGTTCAGTTTGAAGATAAATATCATAATTGTTAAAAGACAAACAGATTGTTCATACACCAACTTACAAGTTGCTCACTGTATAGAACTGTATGTCTATTTCATAATTTCAAGCTCCACGTTACTTTGAGACCTATGATAATCATCATTCCACTGGTAGTAAAAAAAATAACATTATGTGATGTTTTTAGCTGATTAATGTTAATAACAAAGTCGCTCCACTATGGCCGTAATAATAATTCGTAACCTGCCAATGTTCTATAATTCACCTAAAGTTGTTGGGCTACACGAAGATGTGAATTATTATTATTATTGCAGTTCATTAAGTTTGTTCAATCCATCAGTTCTAACCATTCCGTTCTTCTATGGATAAACTCATTTATTCCTAATCTAAAACCAATGGTACTGGATTGTTTCACATCTCTTTAAAACAGGAATTTATAATACTTGTCTTCGATTTCAAACACAGAACTTTTAAGAGTTTTCTTTTTTCGAAATTCAACATTATTTGATATTAAATTACGTTCTTAACCAGATACAAGTATATACAATAAAACGCCTTGTTTTCGTACAAACAATACAAATTGCAGATCTATAGAAAACTAAACACAATATTTGTATTCGACAAATCGACTTCACATTTTTGCACGTTTGAATTTCACATTAAATTTGTCTTGACGTAGATTTTAGCTTGCTACAAACCTACAATTTTGTGTTGTCTACGCGCAAACAAGGTGTCTTATTTTTTAAATGACTGGTGTACATTTGCTTTTTGCGTTTGATATATATCAATACGTCACTTAGTGTTCGAAAAGACATTTTAATACATAAAATATTTCTAGAACATTTAGATACGTTTTTATTTTTGCTTTGGATAACAATGTAACTGCAAATAATGAATTGTTCGATATTCTTTTAGGAAACAGATATTTAAAATATTATTTAATATACAATCTGACAAGTAGCGTACGTTTACCTGTTATTGTAATAAACATTTAATGGAAAACATTATAAGGTTGGTTTCACCAGATACCTCTTCTAACAGTTGTAGAAACTTCCGTTATATAACAGTTGTGTTTAAAAATCCGAGCACTAATTTAATAAAATCATTATGTATAGTTTTTTAAACTGTAACTATTTCCATTTTTTTTAATTGCAATAGTTTTACAGATTTTCGAGCTGTTATGATTTCCTACCATATAATTATTTTTCTGTATTTTATTTAAATATTTAAAATTGATCTTTAAATGGAAAAAGCTTTTCAACAAAATGGAAAAAGTTTTTCAACAAAATGGAAAAAGTATTCTAATATCACCTACGAAAAAGAAATAAAAATGAACCGAATTTAATTTAATAACATTGTATTTACCAATAATTTGTTAGTCCATTTGAAGCTTCGAAAACTATCTGAATTAATTTGGGCGTTGAATTGATTAACCTTGTTAAACAGTTCAAACTCAAATCATTGTACAATATTCCCTTTAATGGATTAATTGATTCAGTTTTATTTTTAGGTTTTTGTTCTGTCTGCAATTCCTTATCGAATCCAGGATACGATAACTGTTGTATTTTCTCTTTTTCTACTCTTTTCTCCTTTATATGCAGCAAAAAAGGAGACCTTCATTCAATAGCACAGAAATGGATAATATGAAACAACTTCCCATCAAACTTATATTTGATTTTTATTAATAAAGCACAGAAATGAAAAATATGAAGCAACTTTTCATCAAGCATTAGTGTGATCAAAAGTTTCTTCAAATATGAAGAAACTTTTGATCAAAATAATGCACAGAAATGGATAATAATACATTTCTGTGCTTTATTATTAATGAAGGTCTCTTTAGTTGCCGCATATAAAGGAGAAAAAAAAATAGTAATTAAGAAATAATAATTGCGTCTTGCTAGATGGAAACTTTACATCAGTTACCAGAAGAACTTCTATATTTGAACGGATATTGTACTGAATGCCATCTGATTCAAGTAAATTAAATTTCAATTCGCCGGTAAAAACTAAGTTATGCAGATCTATTTTTTCCTATGCTGGCATGTTCGTGGTTTGTTCAAAAGGAAAGGTGAATTTTGAATTTTTTTGAAAAGTATTTATTTATTCATCAATATCCACTTTGTCCCCTTCAAACTAATCCCCCTCAGATATAATGCACTTATGCCAGCGCTTCTTCCAATCCTCGAAGCACTTCTGAAATGCGCTTTTCGGTATGGTCATCAGCTCGTTCTTCGATTCTGACTTTATCTCATCAATTGTGGCAAAACGCTTTCCTTTCATTGGGAATAGGAAAAAGTCGCAGGGAGCCAAATTTAGTGAATAAGGTGGTTGAGGCATGATTAGGGTGTTGTTTTTGGTCAAAAAATCACGAACAAGCATTGATATGTGAGCTGGTGCATTATCGTGATGCAGAATCCATGATTTTTTTTTCCACAATTCCGATCGTTTGAGCCGTATTGCTTCACGCAAACGCTGCATATCTTCCTTGTAGTATTCCTTATTAACCGTACGACCTGTTGGCAAGAACTCGTGATGGACCACGCCATTTTAATCGAAGAAAATAATGATCAAAACCTTCACATTTGATCGAACTTGGCGTGCATTTTCTCGGCCTTCTGTAAAGCGCTTGTACCACTTATAAACACATTTTTGAGATAAAGTGGACTCGCCGAATGCCATAGTCAACATTTCAAGTGCCTTGGAGCACTTTATTCCATTTTTAACGCAAAATTTAATACATATTCTTTGATCCATTTTTTGCAAAAGTCAAAAATCGAAGAACACACACAAACGTGACTAAGCTTTTCAGTTGTCAACAACAAACTACTAATCCAAATTTGCTGATAATGCTAACATATGACTAACACATGTGTACCAACATAACAAAAAAAAATTTCGATAATAGAATGTACACAGCGCGCGAAAATTCAAAATTCACCTTTCCTTTTGAACAAACCACGTATGTAAACCAGCCGTGATTAATAGTCTACGAGCTGTAGATATCATCACACTCACATCAGTACTTTGGCATTATTCACGATATTGACGTAGATTCTGTTTTTCAAACTCTTTCACTCCAACAGCCAGACTTTCTTCCTGTGGTTCTTCCACTGATTTTTTAGTAAATGGACTGGACTCAAAATATTGTACTTAGACATATTTATACTATCAAAAAAATAAAAATGGTGATGTATCTACTCCCCTACAATTGTGCTTAATTTTTCAACGCTTTTAGTGTTCGGATTTCTTTTCCACATTACTGTGATTATATCTAATAATTATATTTTAATTTTAACGTCTCCTAAAATGTAAAAGTGCTTGGAAGTAAGCGCGTACAGACCTAAGAACAAAATAAAGACTGAAAACATAACCACGGCATCTAATAACATTTATTTATTACTGATTTGAAAATAACGTTTAATACGCAAACATTTTCCAGACTACTATTTTGATGATCGTTAATGATATTTTATTATCAATTAGTTACAAACGATACTTCACAGCTCCTTATGGTAAAGTACTCCTGGAAAAAAAGTCAGAGTAAAAATTTTAAACTTCCAAAGAGAACAACACGTAATATTATTGAAAAAAATGCATTCACTGTATGTTCTAAAGATGATATTCTAAAGAAATGTTAAAAAATATGCAATTCATTAACAATTCTCCTGTTGCTTTTTAATAAACGCATTTATGAATTATGAACTTCTGGAAAATGACTTACCCATAAGTAGATGATATACAGCGTTAGGTAATTGCTTGGATTCATGACGTTAACTTTTTTATTTTAAATAAAATGTAGTGTATACATTATATACACTGTATATTGTTGCGAATTTCAATAAAGTTCTACTTTGGGTGTCCAGTAATAATAAGATTTAGCATCTTTTTGTTCAATACCGACAGAGATAATCGGTGTTTTCCTTTGGAGACGGAGAACTTTAAATTGAAATAAAACACAAAAAAATGTTTTTAATATCCATGAAATTGGCTTTATTTGAAACATAATTTTATGGCATTAACGTTTGAATGTGTCTTTAGGCATGTGGCCGCCGTGGTTGGCGCATACATGGCGTAATCTAAAAGTCCAATTTTCACACACTCTTCGCAGTAAATCAGGCTGTATTTCGACAATAACGCGTTGAACGTTGGCTTCCAAGTGCTCAATTGTTTCAGGTTTATCGGCGTAGACATGCGACTTCACATATCCTTAGATAAAATAATGTAATGGCGTCAAATCGCACGAACTAAGCAGCTAGTTAACAGGTCCATTTCATGAAATTAATCGTTCGTCAAATGTTTCTTTCAGTAAATTAATTGCATCGCGCACTGTGTGGCATACGGCACAGTCCTGCTGAAATCACATGTCTGCAACATTAATGTGTTGCAATCTAGGCACGAAAAAAATAGTAATAATGTCTCCGTGTCGCTCGAATTGACGCATTTGGATCATCATCAACACTACGCCGCACACCGTAAATCGCTTGTTGTGTCCGCAGTGTACGACTTTTTACGAGATGCGTATTATCGTTTAAAGTAAAGGTATTCGAAAACGATCCTTATTTTTTCGAATTAATCGCTCTGATGGACGATTATGAGCATCATAAAATGCACGTAATGCCCGCTGGGTTTCTCGAAGTGAACCATGTTTTTCAAAATAAATTCGAACAATTTGCAAACGTTGCTCCGGCGTGAGTCTATTCATGACGAATTGCTAAACCAAACTAACTCCAAAACAACCGAGAACTGGCAAATCGGCTGTCACAGAAAACAGTATTGCTAAATTAAAGTTTTCCGACTCCAAAAACAACATCATATAATAACAATAATAATAATAACTTGATGTATATGTACATACACACGTCATTACATGATATAAATAAATAGAAACACAAGAAACCTTTGTGGCTCACAATAAATACGCCACCAAACACTTTAAAACCCGCAAGATTTATACAAAACACCAGAATAATAATGAAAACATAAAAAACACAAAAATGGTAATGTCAAATTTTATATTTCAGAAAGTAATTTACTGAATAGAAACAATTCTCCACCAACACTGTTTTTTTAATCTTTTGAGTCTAATCCATGGTAGGCCCTTAAACCTACCAGGCAAAGCATTGTATATCTTCACAGCCAGGTAATTTGAACTTAGCTGACTTTTCCTAATGCGATGATACGGTACGACCAAACTACTCTGGTTTCTTGTTTCATATTCATGAAAATCACCATTTTTGCAGAACCTACTTGGCGACTTATGAATAAACTCCAGGCAAGCAAGTATACACAAGGATGAGAGGGTCAATATTTGTATTTTCTGAATAGATTTACGCAACTCGTGGTATTAAATACACCACTAAGGGCTCTGATTGCACTCTTCTGCATCCTGAAAACCGCCTCAGCCGCGCCAGACATGCCCCACATCAATAGGCCATACATGGCTCTACCCTGATAATTTGCATAGTACACAGTCCTAGCCGTCTCGGGTGTAGCCACTAGTTTCACTCTTCGTATAGAGTATATTGCTGATGCCAGATTGCGACACAAGTTATCAATGTGGCACTCCCAAGTCAGGTTGCTCGCAATTTGGAGGCCCAGAAACTTAATATTCACTTTGAGCTCCTCCTATTTACTTCAAACTGATATTTTAAAATTAAAATTAAATATTTGACTTCATCTATCAGAACTAACTTTGTAGACTACAAATATTAAGAATGGTTCAATTAAATCATGAAGAAGTATGAAATTTATTTAACAATTTGCATCAAGATCGACAACCGATATCACGAACCGTCGTTGGTAAAACTTTGAGAAGATATAGTTGACAAAAAAGGAATTTACTAAAAAGCGGACGACCAAAAGTCAGCACTAATGAGATTATTGCTCAAGATATTGCTATAGCATTAGAAGAATTACCACAAACTCCCCGCATGAAACTATGATATAAGTGCCGGAATATTGAAGCATGAAAAATATAATGCGTTTAAACTTATTTGTTACACATATTGATCGTAGAATTGAATTTTGCGGAAGAGTGATGAAGATTTACAATGATCACCAATATCTGACATACAATTTTCTGTTTTCCGATGAGTCTATATTTTGTTAGAATGATATTGTTCAATAGATAACCCTCATTGACTGCAAGAACCGCATACACAACATATGCACGGTCTCCAGATTTAAATCACCTAGAGATATTTTTCTTTGAGGTCATTTAAAATCTGTGGTCTATAGTAAACGATCGCAAAACTTGGACGAGTTACAGCAGAGAATAATTCAAGAAGTGTAATTAATTCAACACTGGCAAAGATCGTTTTAGAACTCGCTAACTTGCACACTGTCCAGAAGTGAGTGGTCATCATTTCGAGAACTTTGTCAATTGATTTTGGCTTTATTTATATTTTTTGTTCTTTTTTATTTTCAATTAAGTTGTTTTATTAGATTTAATTAAATATCTCTGTCGTCGTTGATCAAAAGGTGGATAAAGCTTATTATTACTGGACTTCCAAAGCAGAGCACTGTTGAAATTCTCAAATATATACAGTGTGTTTCACTTAAAATAAAAAAGTTAACATTATTTTCGACGAAATTGAAAGTCTGATTGGAATGTAAATATGCTTAATGAATCGCCTATTTGCATTCACTTAAATGTGAAAAATAAGTAACCAAACCAAAGATATTCGAATGAATTCATACATTTGCTTAACACTGTATAGGTGACGTGTTAATTACTAGTAAGGTATCTGACTATCTTGACTCATTCAGGATTTTATATTTTTCCCATCAAGGATACATGCTTATTATTAGTTTTTCACAAGAATAGTTTTGAAATAAAACACACTTTGTAAATTTTTGTATAGCTTCATTAATCATTAAATCATACTTACTTTAAAAACAAATGACAATAATGCCTTTATAATTTAGCTTCTTATGCCAAAATGGACAAAATAGTATTTGATAAAATGAGAATTTTTATCACATTTGACCTACATGGGATTGAAAACAGTAAATATTCCACCAGCGAAATTTTCTGTTTGGATATATTCGAACACCACAAATTATTTGCTTAACTAACACAAAATTGTTAAATTAGAAGAAAGATTAGAGATCTTTTAGCTTTGATAATAAAAAAACAGGTAATACTTTTATATTATCCATAATTGTGATAAATCTTGTGTGCCCCACGTACTTACGTAATGTATTTATTGAAAACTAATAATGTATTATAAGATTAATAAATATATATTTATGTAAATGTGCTTTAATTATTATACCATATACCGCATATCCTTAAAAATGTTGTTAAATAATTAAATACATATAACAGGTGGCGCAAAAGTAATGTCATAATTTGAACTGGCTGCCATTTCGTTATAAATAAAAAAAGGAGCTCCGTTTTCCTAAAGAGT
>JAVIWB010000815.1:0-17814 GCA_031893035.1 Dermolepida albohirtum | reverse complement strand
CATGTCTCGCACCATGGAAGGAAATTAATGAAAATTATTATTTTCTGATATTTCATCGTTAATTAAGTTCACAGAATTTAATTAAAACACTGCCCGGTGGCAGCCGTCTAGAGAACGGCAGATAGAGGTTCGAGTCCTTGTCCGGTGCAGGAATTTTTAAAATAATTTCTGTGATTTAATTAACGATGGAATAGCAGGAAATAACAATTTTCAATAGAATTATTAATTTGAATATATTGGGTTGGCAACTAAATACGTTCGGTTTTGTAGTATAAATAAAACACTTTTTTTTAAACAAAGAATAGTTTTTAATCAATTATATATTTTCCATTTTGCTCAATGACCTTTTGCCATCTTTCTTTCAGCTGCATGATTCCACGCTCATAAAATTTCTGGTCCTTATCAGCAAAAAACTGAACCAGGTGCGAGTCAAGGTCATCGTCATTTGTGAAAGTATTACCATTCAAAGAATTCTGCAAACTTCGAAATAAATGGTAATCAGATGGTGCTAGATCAGGGCTGTATGGGGGATGTGGCATCACTTCCCAGCCAAGCTCCAATAGTTTCCCACGAGGTGCCAAAAATGTGTGAGGCCTTGCATTATCTTGGTGGAAAACTACACCTTTCCGATTTGACAATTCTGGCCGTTTTTCTTTGATTGCTTCATCCAGTTTTATTAATTGTTGACAGTAAACATCAGAATTGATCGTTTGGTTCCTTGAAAGCAGCTCAAAAAACACAACACCTTTGTAATCCCACCAAACTGACAGCATGACTTTTTTGGATGCAATTCAGCTTTCGATGTGGTTTGAACTGGTTTATCGTGTTTGCTCCATGATCGTTTTCGAACAATGTTACTGTACAGGACCCATTTTTCATCACCAGTGATGGTTCTTTTTAAGAAAGGGTCGGTTTCATTTCGTCTAAGGTGCATATCGCAAAAGTTGATTCTTTGTGTTAAATGAATTTCTTTCAATTCGTGAGGTACCAAAATATCAAGCTTCTTAACTAGCCCAAGACATTTTAAATGTTTTTCAATTGTTGTGTGCGATACATGTAGCCTCTCCGCAACCTCTCGAACAGTTATATGACGATCCTCTTCAATTATGACTTTGATTTGGTCATCATCAACTTCAGTAGGCCGACCAGAACGTTGCTCATCTTTGAGAGAAAAATCGCCAGAACGGAATTTTTTATACCAATTCTGACACGTGCGCTCTTTTAAGCAATTAGCACCATAAACTTCACATATCTTTTCGTGAGCCGCAGCAGCTTTCTTTCCTTTACGGAAATAAAATAGTAAAATATGTCGAAAATGTTCGTTTCTGCACTCCATTTAAAATTAACCCACAACTAATAGCTTTACTAAAAATCACGCACTACTTGCTTCTGAAGTTACGTCAATGTGACTAGTATCACGCTACAAACGGTAAAGTACAGCACTAACATACGTTATATAAAAAATAAAGCAACGCTCTCTATCAGTAAAAACCGAAAGTACTTAGTTGCCAACCCAATAGAAAAAAATATATAACAAGTCTCCTTTCGATTTTATAATTCAACAATTTTTTTTATGAAAGTAAAACTTTATTTCAGAATTATGTGACTTTTATTTTAAAAAGACGTCGTGTCAATAAGTCTTGGATCAGTGCGGTCCTATACGATGAGAGAATATTTTTAAAAATCAATATTCCTTTTATAGCGCGTAATTTATCATATTTATAAAACAGAATATAAATAACATTGACCCAAATAGTAAACCTTGAAGAATTTTACTGTGTTCTAAGTTCTATTATGGTTACCCTATTATAAAGCACTTGAGATAGGGTCCTAAAAGTAAAATTTATAGGCAATTCCTTTAATTCTGCAGCCACTATACATATCCAATAAACTTCCCTTGCATAGAATAAGGTCGGAGTGATCTAATTTATTAGATTTGAATCAATCTGAAAATGACGATTATTTCCTTTTTATGCCGCCGAAAGTATTTAACGGAAAAGGGGAGATTTGCAAGGGAAAAAGGGGATAAATTAGGCACATTACTTCCACCGTAAATAATATCGATACTTCTTTCGATACTGGAGATTTATAAAGTCCCTACTTTTTAATCTAACTCTTTCAGTAAATAAATCTTAAAAAATAAAACGTAGACGACATGGCGGGATCGGTTTTAGTTCGGTATTTTATGAATGTGACGGATTACGTTCTTTTTTTTTTTTTGAAATACCGCAACACATTAAGTTATAATGGACTAATTATTGTACTTACTGTCTTGTTTGCCAAGTTCCTCACTCGACAACTCAAATACGCCGATTTCCCAACTAGGGCAGTTACATTTCTTGGAGTCTGTGTATCGAAATAAGGTTCGAAGCGGTTATTGGAATAGCTCGAAGGTCCCAATGGAGGTATAGTTCCACTTTCGGGTAGAGCATTAAAACCATTTCCTCCCGCGTTATGTACACCACCACTAACCAATATCAATTCTGAAAAAAAAATAAAATAAAATAAGCAAATACAAATTAAAATTCAAATAAAATTAAAATAACACCGCAATAATAATAATTAATAGCAATAATAATAATAGATACAAAGCACAATAATTAACCGAATGCAGTATTATACGCGTACAGTCAGAGCTCAAACCCATAGATATGAAGGTTGAGTGGAAAGTTTTCCGGCAAGTTGAAGGAGAACGAAAAATCTACGCCTTAATAATAACAATAACAAAAACAAGCTCTCGGATCACCTAACAAATTAATAATAATTACGGAATGTCATTAATTATAATTTGGCCAGCGTAATTATATTTAAAATAAAGGAGCAAAAGATTAAACTTCAAAAATTCAAGGATTCTATACGCGTTAAAATCTTTTCAAGTTGTATGTTCAACGTTTACTGACGAATCATAAACATCTAAACTCTCATTTATGTATGTAACCGCTCTAACTACAACGTCTTAACATAAAGCCGACAAAAGTCGTCTGTTCTCGAAGTGTCTCCAAAAAGATGGTCGCGACATTTGTCTCGAAAGCAGGTCATGTAGCAACAATTCCTGTACAAGATCAAATAACCGTTACTGCCGATTGGTATACAACCATTTGTTTGCCACAAGTCATCGTTGAGCTTCGAATAACCAAACCCGAACGACGAATCATCATCTAACAAGATAATGTAAGTTCGCACACAACACCAAAAACAATTGAAATTTTAACGCAAAAAATCGTCGAATTATTGGGCCATCCTCCATACAGTTCGGACCTAAGTCCGGACGATTTCTTTACTTTTCCGAAAACCATGGACGGACTGCGTGATCAAAAGTTCCAGTCGTCAGAAGGAGCAGTCAATGCCTTCAAAAACGCAATTTTGACTGCACCAACAAACGAGTGGAACAACTGCTTCTAGAGTTGCTTCGTGCGCATGCAAAAGTGCATTAATCTTCGTGGCGAATACTTCGAAAAACAATGAAGTCTTTAAAAGTTATCAACTGTTTTATTCCAGTTTCATATGCAAAACTTAAAAGACAACCCACGTACATCTAATGCTGATACGTTTAATATTATTACCATATACCTCTAGCACATTTTAACACCTAAAAAATATTAGCATTGACGCCAAAGCCCATTAAATAATATGTTTGCTTTTGAAAATTTAATTAAAATGGAATTCAACCTCGAAATACATACAATTTTTTTTAATACGGGTGGGTAATCATGACCAGAATTATTAAAAAAAAATAACTTCTAAACTTCTCGCATAGTTTAAAAATTCACGTTTTACAGTTTTTTGGGTAACGTCCTTAAATTTTCAGCTGTTGTTAACCATAGACGTGTTTCATGTATACTTTTCCAGCTGATATTAGTAACAATAGAAGTAGTGGAGACATGCATTAAAGTTAAAATAGTTTCAAAATATTAATGAAAATTAAAAATGAAATGTTAATAAAAATTATTCGTTATTAATGATCAAAATTTAAGACAACGATTACAGGTTTTAATTCCGAATAAGAAATAATATAAACTTGTCAATAGATGTACAATATTTTAAAGAATTTTCATTTTTCTTTACGAAAATGGACTATGTTTTCATTTGTATTTCTTTAATATTAAAAAAATGTCCGAATATGCTTTTATCTGATACAACTATTAACTACAACGATTTAACACAAGCTAGTAATAAATATATAAACTTTTGTTCGAAAAATACCATTATTATTTCATATAAGTATAGCAAATTCATAAAATATTCAAATAAAACTGTAATAACAAAAAAATAGGAAAATTTCTCTGATATATTAGAAGATAACAAAGTTTAGAATATCATAGATTGGTTAAAATACGTTTTTTTCTTCCCTCAATATATTGGGTTGGCAACTAAGTACATTCGGTTTTGTAGTATAAAATAAAACACTTTTTTTTAAACAAAGAATAGTTTTTAATCAATTATATATTTTCCATTTTGCTCAATGACCTTTTGCCATCTTTCTTTCAGCTGCATGATTCCGCGCTCATAAAATTTCTGGTCCCTATCAGCAAAAAACTGAACCAGGTGCGAGTGAAGGTCATCGTCATTTGTGAAAGTTTTACCATTCAAAGAATTCTGCAAACTTCGAAATAAATGGTAATCAGATGGCGCCAGATCAGGGCTGTATGGGGGATGTGGCATTACTTCCCAGCCAAGCTCCAATAGTTTCCCACGAGTTGCCAAAGATGTGGAAAACTACACCTTTCTGATTTGACAATTCTGGCCGTTTTTCTTTGATTGCTCCATCCAGTTTTATTAATTGTTGACAGTAAACATCAGAATTGATCGTTTGGTACCTTGGAAGCAGCTCAAAAAACACAACACCTTTGTAATCCCACCAAACTGACAGCATGATCATGTTTGGATGAAATTCAGCTTAGATGTGGTTTGAGCTGGTTTATCGTGTCTGCTCCATGATCGTTTTCGAACTATGTTACTGTACAGGACCCATTTTTCATCACCAGTGATGATTCTTTTTAAGAAAGGGTCGGTTTCATTTCGTCTAAGGTGCATATCGCAAAAGTTGATTCTTTGTGTTAAATGAATTTCTTAACTAGCCCAAGACATTTTAAATGTTTTTCAATTATTGTGTTCGATACATGTAGCCTCTCCGCAACCTCTCGAACAGTTATATGACGATCCTCTTCAATTATGACTTTGATTTGGTCATCATCAACTTCAGTAGGCCGACCAGAACGTTGCTCGTCTTTGAGGGAAAAATCTCCAGAACAGAATTTTTTATACCAATTCTGACACGTGCGCTCTGTTAAGCAATTAGCACCATAAACTTCACATATCTTTTTGTGAGCCGCAACAGCTTTCTTTCCTTTACGGAAATAAAATAGTAAAGTATGTTTCTGCACTCCATTTAAAATTAACCCACAACTAAAGTAAAGGTAAACTGCAGCACTAACATACGTTATACAAAAAATAAAGCAACGTTCTCTATCAGTAAAAACCGAAAGTACTTAGTTGCCAACCCAATACAATGAGTGTCCAAATTTAAAACTATTACGATCTTACGACAAGAAAACCATATTTTTCGTGTTGTAGAATATTGCAAAAAAAGTCTTTTGGTTGGTTCTATAACTTCGTGATTTAAATTGAATATTTTACCACTTGTACATGCTTTTAATCGACTAAAAAAATAAAACGATATGAAACTGTATTCATCTTCTTCTCTTTAATAACACAAGTCAACCATGAAAGAACTTTTTTTATAAATTTGATTCCCCTTTATCTTTTTTGACGTGCTGAATCCGAAAATGAACTTTAAAATGCCACAGGACGTAAAGTTTCCTCGCATATTTACTTTACGTTATTTATGCATTGTAAGCGTATAATAATACCTGTTTTGAAGTTATTAGGCAGAAAGACCCTAATTATGAAAATATAGTTCAAAATATGTTGAAAATATTTCGAGAATTTGGGTGTAACATGAGTGTGAACGTGCATTTTTTCCCTGAAAATCTTGGAGCTGTAAGTAAGGAACAAGGGAGGCCTTTCCATCAAGATATAAAGGAGATGGAGAAACGGTATCAGGGTTGCTGGAATGTCAACATGATGGGAGATTACTGTTAGACTCTTCTACGAGCAACTCCAGAAGCATCATATAAAGGCTGCACTCGAACTTTTACCGTGAAGAGGTTGAGGATATACAAAACTTTAGATTAATAAGTAAAAAACTGTTCGTATTCAAACTTACACTACCATTGTAATAATAAAATGTTAAATTTTTCAATTATACTCTGATAATAAATTGCATACCTTTAAATCTGAACTACATATTTTAATAATATCATATCCAACAAAAGATAAAAATTGCGAAAAATTGGTATGTGGTAGAAAAAAACTGATTGAAGATTCGGAGTCAGTACACCAAAATACATAAGAAACAGGTTGAACTTTCAAAAAAGTTTTTAAAAAATATTTATTGGTTGGCCTGTATAATTGTAAAATTAATTTGGCCCGAATCTTACAATGTTTTAGCTTGGTAGTTAAAAGAAACTGTACTTCCATCTTTCGAACAAAAATGAAACAAACGAAAGAAAATGCAGTTATACTTAACTCGTAAATAGATTCAGTAAATGTGTTCGTAATAGGACAGGTATTTGAACACGGCGACTGACATAACGGTTCTATAAAGAATAACTCCATATAGTTCGTCTTAAACAATATCGCCTCGGCAATAGACAACGATGTATTGATTAAAACTCATTTCACCTATCGAAAGCTCATCATACTATAATTTTACTTATTTTCTAAAGATAGAAGTAGTCTTTCCACTTCCATGTATTGTCTCGAAATGAAGAACTACGAAAAAATAACGCCAGGCGAGATTAAAGCTTTCAATAGTGCATCCTGTTCAATATCTTTCTCAATAGAGTTATTCTTTATTCAAAGTTTTAGCCTGTTTTCTTTAAACATTTTCAATACTTACTAAAAAAATTAAGAGATTCTACGTAGTGATGGCATTAAACCTGGTTCTAAATTTTGCGATCAGTTAAATTTGCAGGTTGTATCTGTGATTCATTTTCCACATGAATTGTTTTGCCTCTAAAAGACTTGAACCACTCGAACAAACAGTTCTCAGAAAGATTTTGGTCGCTTCAGGTTTTACAAAAAGAATTTTCACTTTCTTTGGGAAGAAACCTGGTTATTATATCGCTATTTTATGTTAAACAATAGCTTAAAATTATTGTTGAAATAATGAATGAAACGATTACTGTAGATATCTTAAAAAGCTTCAGAGTCAAGTTTTGGAATTGTTTTTAAATGGGGTTTAGCTTTAGTAGTTCTGGTTCAATTTAAACACCCCTTGTATTTATTAAGTTGGCAAGAATTACGGCGTCTAATGGCTTATCTAAAATCTAAATGGCAAATAAAATGTGCCCATTCTTAACAAATTAATATTCTAATAATAATCGATTTTCTTTTATCGCTATACTAATGTATAAACGTATATATAATGTATATTTTCTGCGAATAAAATTCGAAAATTACAGTTGATGTATGCTTTTTTATAAGCACACAGGACCTGTGTGAAAATAAAAGAGAGAAATTTTTCATCTAATATTAGCCGTAAGAATACACAAGTGGTCGGGAAATTCATTTTCTACGTATCGACTAGAAAATATAAAGTTTATGCGCTTACGTGATGATATTCCTCCAAACCGAAATAAATCCTTTCCACCGATGTTCTCAATGTCACCATAAGAACCTATTATAAGCAGTAGAATTGCAAAATATTTATAACAATAATGGCTTGACAACAAGTTTAGACATCTGCAACAGTCAGTGAAATACAATTTCAATTTCTGTATCTAATGTGACAGAGGACGTACATATAAGATATATAATACACCTACGATACACTGCGAGACTCTGGGAAACCTTTATCCGTATATAATATTTATATATACATATGCGTATATTTATTAGATAAATGGGACTATACTAATTTTATATTTATGAAATATTGTTGACGAATTCGCTATTTCTTTAAAAAGTAATCAATTTAATTTTGTCAATAATGTCATTGAATAAATAATTTAATTACATTTTAATAATAATAATAATAATAATCTTTATTTGTCCAACAACGAATTGCCATTTACAGGAGAGTAGTACATGTAATTTAATTTTAATTTTAATTTTTGGTGCAGAGTAAGAGGAAAAAAGAAAAAAAAAAGAGAAAAAAATAACACAAACTGAACTAATATCAATTAGCAATGTATAAATGTATATAAAAAACATATATAATTCAAAAACAAGTGCCAAATTAAATAAAATACAGTTCAGAATTTTGGAAAACATTTTGAAGCCAGTTAAAACTCCCGCACAGGTGATTCCAACAATACATTTGTTTACGCCCTAGGTAATTTAAAAGTGGCACAGTATCGTGTATTAGACATGGCTACACTAAAGTTAATGCAGGCTAATATCATCGGACAATCAATTTCGTTAGCTTAAAGTTTGGATAAAAATTTACAGTCATACATTTCACGGCGACAAGACAGGGACTGCTTATTATGCTGGTTTGAAAGGCCATCGTAATTCGCTCCGCTCTGGGGATATATGCCAGTCGCTCTATAGGAAAGATACTTTAGGAACCTCTTCTGGATTCTCTCAACGGATAATTGCTGACCCATGTAGTAAGGAGACCAAACCAGAGACGCGTACTCCAATGCGAACCGCACCAAAGCATAATATAACATCTTAAGTACAGCAGTATTACTAAAGTCTCTACACGACCTAATAAAAGCCCGATTTTGATGCTGACGCACAAATAGACGAGACATGGTGACTGAAGATTAGTTGGGAATCAAAAAGTATGCCCAAATCATTCACCTCAGATTTTGAAGAGTAATCAAATATTATAGGGGCAGTACAACGTGTGTAAACAGCACAGCATTTAGAAATATTTAATAAAACTTTGTTGTGGGTACACTATTCTTTAATTAAGGAGAGGTTGACTTGCAATTTGACACAATCAGCAGGCGAGCCGATTATGGCGTAGATTTTAAGATCATCAGCATACCCCAGGAATTCACAGTTTAATTTATATAATAAATCATTAATGAAAATGTTAAAAAGAAGAGGGCCGAGATTTGAACCCTGAGGTACACCAGAAGATAATGGGAAAACACTAGACGAAAATCCATTATAAAATACACAACCAGTTCGACCAACGAGATACGACGACATTAGTCGCATCAGTGCAGGACAAAAGCCAAAATAATCAAGTTTAGTAAGGAGAATATTGTGGTCTATGGAGTCAAAAGCTTTAGAAAAGTCTGTATATAAAACGTCTGATTATATTACCCAAAAAATTTGGTGCTTATATAGTCGTGTGTATCGAAGTATGAATAAAGAAATGTTTTATTTATTAATAATAGATTACGCAATAATATGTAGTTGCTTTTATTGAGCAGGTTTTGTGAACGAACGAAAAACGTTCCGTCGTTGCATCTCAATATATCGACGCGTTCTGTTTTCATAAACTTCTATTACCTATTTTCGGTGCTTTGTTTTCCCAAAATCAATGCTGCTCTTTCATCGTATTTTTTCAGCGCAATTCATTCGGCACCTCTTTTAACTTCATTTACTTGCATAGTCAACAATATTTGTTCTCATCATCCCCCGCTGAAATTCGCAAAGGTGAAAATTTATTAGATTTTCCTCTAACAATGGGATTATTTCAATAAGGGGAATTTCTACAATTATATACCGCATATTTTTAATATAAGAGATTTATTTTAATTCAAATTTTCTGAATAATTGCATCACACGTTCAAGTTATTTCCTATATTTTCTACTACCAAATAAAGCAGTAATTTTGCCTAATAAGCCTTAAAGAAATGGAGTTGTAATTGTACCATAATAAGCATTTTAAACTTGAGTTCTAGGGTAATAATCTGACTGGTGATTGACTATTATTATCTAAGAGTTTTTCATAAGTCGAATTAACCAATAATCAGTTAAATAAGGTGATGCATATTGAAAAGTATAAATATCAGGTTGTTACATATGAAATGTCCGATTTTGTAAGGAATAAGAAAAGTCTAAATTTAAAAAAATATAATTATTTATTCTGCAAAATAGTCTCCATTTACATCAATAGTTTGTTGCCAACGGGGCCTGGAATTCCCTTTGAAAAGAAATCTACGTTTTGACGGCTCACATATTGCTCAAACACTGCTATGACAGACTCCCGGTCAGGGAAGTCCCTATTTTTTAAGTGATTGTCTAAACTTCGGAAAAAATGAAAATCAGTTGGCGAAAGGTCAGGTGAATAAGGTGGGTGAGGGAGAATTTCGTAACCAAATTCCGAAAGTTTTTGGATTGTCTGTCGTGCCACATGAGGTCTTGCATTATCATGAAGAAGTATGGGTCCATGTCTATTGACTAGTGAGGGCTGCAAGCGGCTCAATTTTCCATGCATACTTTCCAGTTCGGCACAATAGGACGCTGCCGTGATGGTTTCACCAGGTTGCAAAAATGAATAGTGAATAATACCCTTACTGGTCCACCATACAGTCACCATAATCTTTTGCGGGTGAAGTGATGCTCGTGCATGCTGTCTTGGTGCTTCACCTCGATCCAACCATTGTCCTGACCGTCTCCGATTATCATAAAGTTTCCACTTTTCGTCACACGTTACCACTCGATGAAGAAACGGTTCAACTTTCTGTCGATTAGCCAAAGAGGTAGCCACCTCTAATCGACGGAGCTTATTGGCTTCCGTTAAATGGTGCGGCACCCATCGATCGAGTTTCTTCACTTTGCTAATCGAAGAAAGGTGACGACTAATGGTGGCAATGGACACTTGAAATGTTTCTGCAAGGCTACGCACTGTTGTCGACGGATTACTTTCAACTTCTACACGCAGCTCGTCGTCATTAACGGTGCTACGCGCATATCCGCGAGGCTCATTTTCCAAATCAAAATTTCCCTCGCTGAATTTTTTAAACCATCGCCGTAATGCGCGTTCATTACACGTGGTTTCACCGAACGTCTGATTAATTTCTCGCGTTGCTGCAGCTGCATTTAATCCCTTTTTAAATTGAAAGAGGTAAATTGCCCGAATATCTCTTGCCGACAGCATTTCCATAGGCGAGACAAGGACAGGTGTATTAATTTTTTCAAGAAATGGAACAGGTACACACTTCAAAATAAATATACCCTTTTCTACAAATACAATAATAATTTTCACCAAAAACATACACGTCTTCACATAAGTGCGATTCAGTTCAGACTGAAGGAAAAAATGGACATTACATTTGTAACAACCTGATACTTAATAGTTTACAATAACACCCTACATTAAAATAAAATCATAACAATCGAAAATTTCCAAGAACTGAAACTTCTAATCGCTTAAGTGCATTTATTCTACCTAGAGTTTCATTAGGGTATCATCATTCATTGTGAATAATAGGGTAATCGCGTAATTATTTTTGAATAAGCTTTTATAGATTTTAATGTTTACTATGAAACTATTTGTTACTACAGAAATAAATTTCAAAATTACAACTTTTCTATAGAAACTGTAATGAAACAAAGGTGACCAAATACTTATGAGCGATAGTGTATGTCCTTTCACTTCTAATCGAAAAATAGACGTTTAGCTTTCTTTCACTACTTTATATATTCGGTGTATTATTTTCTTGTTTTAACAAGCCTATTTTTTCCTTTTACTAAAAATGATTTTGCAAAGAGAAGTTACAATTTCACATCGAACACAAAACTGCTTTCATCTAAGACGTAAATATGTAGATATAACAACAAAAAATACTTTTTCTGTTATTTTTATCGCGGATTACATAGTACAGTAATTATTTTATGTACTAAGAGTAAACGAAATTTCAAAAATCTCACATAAAAAATATTTTCGTGATTTAAGACACACTGATCCTTACGCTTGGGTCTACACGATATTCTGAAGGAAGTGTGCGTTTTGCATGAAACGGGAGCTTAAAGCGAAATAGAGAAATGTTCAAACGGCGTCTTTGGGATATTTTAAAACATCACATTAGATGATGTAGGCATATACTATGTATGTATATCAAAAACGAGGTGAGAATATATAAGAACGAAAAAACGGTTCCTTCTACGTTTTCCTTTTTAAAGAAAAAAAAATATGGAGAAACGGGAAACATAAAAACGTTGTTTTTTTTCATTTAAGCCTTACAAATGATTTTTTTCCCATTTCACAAATAACGTATTGATATTCAACGGGAAGAATTAGAATTTAATTTAATTAGGAACAATTACTAATCGACGTATAATAAATAACTGTAATTCTGATTGATATTGTTACATATTGAACAAGATTACCTGTTTCTATTATTTCGTCTCCCATTTAAAAATACAATAGTAATTAGTAATCTTGGACAAACCTTGGGGTTCCCAGTAACGTACCACCTCGCCAGGAAGGTTGGATAGGTGTGATTATAGATTGTTACTTCCCAGCTTTGTTTTAATGTGTGATAGAGGGCGTTAAGTTGGACAGTTTGTTGCCTCTTTAATTAATTTGATAACTCTTTTTAAAATTCTCAGACTATTTAATAAATTACGAATTTCTGTCACGCTCTCCAAACACAAAGAGGTTTTCCTCTTCCGCCCACCTGGGTTATTACATATCATAAACTCAGACAATATACGTACATAATACGAGGGTGGTCCCATAAGTACCCGGCCTGACCTAGAGATGGCGGTAGTTGTTTGAAAAATATCACTGTATTAGAAAGTACACAATCTATAAAGCATATATTTCAAGTTTGAAGACGCCACGTTGTTTAGTATTTGTTTGGCAGCCATCAATAGTGAACGTTTTCAATGAATTTGTAAAAATGGAGAAAATTGGTCATCGTTACGTGATACAATACTTTTATTTGAAAGGCCTCAACCCAACCGATATAAAAGCCGAACTGGATTCTACTCTGGGTGAGTGTGCTCCTTCATTTACAACAGTGAAATATTGGGTAGCGGAGTTTAAAAGAGGCCGTACGAGCTGGCAAGACGAGCATCGCAGTGGTCAACCAAATGAAGTGACGACTCCAGAAATGGTGAAGAAAATCCACAAAGCGGTACTGGATGATCGTCGACTGAAAGTGCGCGAGCTAGAAGACATAGTAGACATTTCAAAAAGTGAGGTACATCGCATATTATCTGAAAATTTAGACATGAGAAAGATGGGTGCCGCGTTTGGTCACACTCGAGCAAAAATAGTGTCGTGAAGATGATGTTTCAATTGAGTGTTTAGCGAAGTTTCACAGCAACAAAGCAGAATTTTTGCGCCGTTTCACAACCATAAATGAAACATGGGTCCATTACTTCACACCCGAGACAAAAGAAGAATCAAAACAATGCACTCAGAAGGGAGAACCGGCTCCAAAGAAGGCGAAGATCGTTTCATCTACAGGCAAGGTCATGGTATCGGTTTTTTGGGATGCGCGTGGAATAATTTTCATTAACTATCTTGAAAAATGAAAAACTATCAGCGGCGAGTATTATGCGAACTTATTGCAGCGTTTGAGCGAAGAAATCAAGCAAAAACGGCCGCATTTGGCTAAGAAGAAAGTGTTGTTTCATCAGGATAATACACCAGCCCACAAATCAGTTATTGCAATGGCCAAAATTAATGAATTAAAGTTTGAATTGCTTCCTCATGCACTCTATTCGCCACATTTAGCCCCCTCGGATTATTTTCTGTTCCCAAACTTGAAAAAATGGCTCAGTGCTCAAAGATTTTCGATGACGAAGTGATGTCGCTAGTTAATGGCTATTTTGATCAGCAAGACAGTTCTTATTATAAAAAGGGTATCGAACTTATTGAATATCCCTGAAAAGTGTATAGAGCTGAAAGGAGATATATTTCTTTCCAAAATTTTTGTGTTTTCTTTGTTTTGTCAGGTACTTCTGGGACTACCCTCGTACATTCATTAACTAAACTGTAAAATTATAACCTTTCTGGGAATACATTAAAGAAAATACACCATTCGTGCCATTACGAGGCGTATTTAAAATCTTGTTCATTTTAATGTTGGAATAAAATGCCTTCGCCCTATTTTTCGAATATGTTGTTCAAGTCAACGAAGCTTATCCTAAGAGGTTAAGAAGTGTATTATCCGAGTTATATAGTAGAATATACATGTCTGTTGAAGCTATACTTTCTTTACAAATTCAATAAGTCAGAAACATTTATTTATTGTGAATGGAGGCTTAGTTTACGCTCTTATATATGTAGGTACATATATAGTTTAGGTTTATTTGCGAATAATTTAATGCAGATTCTAAGTCTGTTAACCGTACTAGTATACGTGTCAACTACATAACGTATAGTTCAAAGGGCTTAATCAAAACTTGAACGTAACTACATGAACGATTAGTATATCTTTGTACCGCACAATTAATTAATATATACATGTCATGTAATTTAACGTTTGTATTAGTCAATCGCAACAGAACAGCTGTAAAAGTAATATTGTCAAAGCAAGCCCTTTGAAGTATGTAACAGTTTCGACACGGCACGCTAATCCTAATTCAGTTTAGTATGAATGCCATTTCATTTGGAGGAGAATAAAGTCAATCTTTATTTAAAGACATTCAATGTCGAAAATGAAGAAGAAAGGGAAACGTTATGATAAAACAAAATCGCTTTTTAATACCTCTTTTCAAAGTGTCGTAGATAAACTTCGACTAAATGTAAAAAAATATAATTCATATTGACTCACTGTGGTATACCGAGTGTCCTATAACATGATTGCCACAGCTTAAGGGTGTGTTGAAAGTCGGGATAGCTGTGAATCAAACGTCATTTTTTCACGTTTCACTCTTAAAAGAATGTTTACTTTTTCGATTGAAGAATACGCTGATATTCACTTTATTTATGGATTGTGTAATGGAAATGGTCCAGCGGCAGTTGAATGTCATCGGAGGTTTCCTATTTAAAGAGCCTTGTAGAACTGTTTTTAGCAATGTCTATCAAGAACGTACTCATGAAGAAGTCATACTTAATATGGTTGACGCTCAATCTTCTACTAGTGTCCCAAGGATAACCAACAGAGTTAACGTAGGCAGCAGAAGAGTTTGGAGAGTTTTACACAATTTCGATTTGTACCTGTGCCATATCTTACCTGTACAATCTTTAAAATCAAGACTTTAATTTAATCTCTTGTTAGTGGGAAATCGAGGATTTTGTCGGAAAATAATAGTTAGCGATGAAGTATCCTTCACCAGAAATGGCGTCAATAACATCAGGAATTCACAGTGTTGGGCACTTGCGAATACTGGGGAATTTCATTTTAAAAATAGATTTTCGCTGAATGTTTAGTGTGGTATTACTGACGACCGTCCCATTGGTCCATTTATATCTGGATCTCCTTAATGAAAGACGACGGATATGTATACAGCACGATAGTGCGCCTCCGGTAGACAAGAAACAGATTTTCTTAATCAAAATTATACAAACCGATGAATTGAAGGAGGTTCAGCAGTTACTTGGCCGCCAAGGCCACCAGACTTAAGTCCCTTAGATTATTTTTAATATGGAAAGCTAGAAAATTTGAAAACAGAGGACCAACTTCTTGCTAGAATTATGGATACCGCAGAAACTATTCGTGCTGATCCTAAGACTGTTGCAATGCCAACTCTTCAATTCTAAGAATAGTCAGACTATGTATACAGCAACTAGGTGGACATTTCGAACAATTAATTCAATAAAGTGACTTCTTTTTAAGTAATTTTCATTGAATTTTTGCAGTGGTACATAATATCTGCACTACTGGGGCTATCTAGAACTACAAATGCTAGCAGATCAGATACGGTAGGGTTTTGTGTATATGTTTACTACATATTTTTAACGTGAAATTCCTTCAATAACACATCCCTAAGCTGTGGCAATCATGTCATGGAACATCTGGTATATATTTTTTGCTACACTGGCCAAAGTGCGTCTTATAAATGCTTGGACAATTAGTTTGACTGACCTATCAATTTGGAAAAATTTGGGTTAGGGGAAATGTTAGAGGAACTGAATGTGGTGGAATAGGTGTTCTGGACATTTTTTGCGATTAATACATTTTTCCAGTGTGTTAATGAGCCAAAAATTAATCGTAATGCTGCATCTTTATTGGCACTTTATTCATCGACGCATTCAGACAGTGTTCAAATCCAATTGGTGCATTTAGAAAAATTTTCAAACACACAATAACGATGTGTAGACAACTCGTGTAGTAACGAATACAAATTTGTACAAAATATTCATCCAAATCAGATGATTTAGTCGTGAAGCTAATAAACTACAACTAAACAATTTGCGTTTAGAATAAAAAGGTTCAAGAAATATGCAAAGAATTCCACAGTATTGTTTAATAGTAAATATTTTTCTATTTATATATCAAATTTGGCAATAGATTAGAATAATCCAGTACAAACGTGGTTGGATATTCCGGCTCATAAAATGTTTAATTACATCTTTTGTTTGTAATATTTGTACTTTCCTTATTTCAGTTGCATGTGTGTTTAAGATAAATATAAACGTATTAAGATTTTCATCGTAGAATACAACGAAACTTATTAAGGTGTTGTAAAACTTCTGAGAATGGTAGTGCATATACATTACAGGCCATAAGGGAGGGATCAGTAGATGGAATTAAAAAAAAACATGCACGCTTAGTGAAAAAAAACGTATATTTCTACAAAACTATATCTACGAGACAAATGAACAATTTTCCTTATAAAATAAAATAATTTTAACATATTCTGTAGAATTTCATATCATATTCGACTTTCGTCTAAGTATCCACCTCTGCGCTTAATGATTTCTTTACAAATATTAGGCAACCGCGATACAAGTTTCTGGAGCGTATCCATTGGTAAATTATTCCACACCCTTGTAGTTGCTCCCAAAGCTGTTTCTGCGATTGTGGACAGCTTTCTCTCACGTTTCTATCTAATTCATCCCACAGTAATTCGATAGGGCTGAGATCGAGTGATTGTGGTGGCCAAATCATATTTATCAGCACCCCTTCCTCCCCTTGTTTATTCACATAGTTTTTACAAAGTTGGGAAAGTGTTTGGGATCATTATCTTGTTGTAGGTGAAAACCTTCACCAATTAACCTTAATCCAGACGGAATTGCATGTTCCTCCAAAATCTTCAGGTACCCCTCTTTTTTTAAAATGCCTTCAATGCGGTACAAATCTCCGACACCATCAAAGGAAAAGGATCCCCAAACAAACACAGAACCTCCCCCGTGTTTAACAGTTGGCACTACACATTCGGGTAACATCCTTTCACCCAGTTGTCTTCGAGCGAAAACTCGTCGATTACTACCAAACACTTGGAACTTTGACTCATCTGTCCATAACACCTGCTTCCACATTTTCATGTCCCAGTGTTGATGGTCCTGGGCCCATTGTAACCGTTTTCTTACGATTTCGTGGATTCAATAATGGTTTTCGAGCTGCAATACGCCCATGTAGTCCCGCCTTTGTCAAACGTCGTTTTACAGTAGTCAGTGACACCGGCTTTCGACGGCCTTCATTCAGCTCTGCTCGAAGCTGAGTAGCTATGAGGCGATTATTTCGTTTTGATAGTATTTTTAGACGCAAATCCTCTTGTCTGATAGTTACCCTTGGCCTTCCGCAACGTTTTATTGGTTGTAATGATCCACTTTGTGAATATCGTTTCACTGTTCCTTGCACCGCGTGGTAAGATAAATTTAACTTTTGGGCTATTTGCCGCAGTGAAAATTTTTCACCATGTAGCGTTATTATAGAACCACGA
>JAVIWB010000814.1:0-17429 GCA_031893035.1 Dermolepida albohirtum | reverse complement strand
CGTTAGGCGGAACTGACTTTCAAAAGTGATTGTTTTTTAGGTGTGTACTTATAGATTGTGACACGACTGTAACGCTGCTTCAAACCAGAACATAGTATCTCTTCTCTTTCCGAAGTTATTAGCAGCCTTAGAACGCCATCAGACAGAGCTCACATGTAGCGTTAGGCGGAAACTGACTTTCAAAAGTGATTGTTTTTTAGGTGTGTACTTATAGATTGTGACACGACTGTTACGCTGCTTCAAACCAGAACATTGTATCTCTTCTCGTTCCAAAGTTATTAGCGACCTTAGAACGCCATCAGACAGAGCTCACATGTAGCGTTAGGCGGAAACTGACTTTCAAAAGTGATTGTTTTTTAGGTGTGTACTTATAGATTGTGACACGACTGTTAACGCTGCTTCAAACCAGAACATTGTATCACTTCTCGTTTCAAAAGTGATTGTTTTTTAGGTGTGTACTTATAGATTGTGACACGACTGTTACGCTGCTTCAAACCAGAACATTGTATCTCTTCTCGTTCCGAAGTTATTAGCGACCTTAGAACGCCATCAGACAGAGCTCACATGTAGCGTTAGGCGGAAACTGACTTTCAAAAGTGATTGTTTTTTAGGTGTGTACTTATAGATTGTGACACGACTGTTACGCTGCTTCAAACCAGAACATTGTATCTCTTCTCGTTCCGAAGTTATTAGCGACCTTAGAACGCCATCAGACAGAGCTCACATGTAGCGTTAGGCGGAAACTGACTTTCAAAAGTGATTGTTTTTTAGGTGTGTACTTATAGATTGTGACACGACTGTTACGCTGCTTCAAACCAGAACATTGTATCTCTTCTCGTTCCGAAGTTATTAGCGACCTTAGAACGCCATCAGACAGAGCTCACATGTAGCGTTAGGCGGAAACTGACTTTCAAAAGTGATTGTTTTTTAGGTGTGTACTTATAGATTGTGACACGACTGTTACGCTGCTTCAAACCAGAACATTGTATCTCTTCTCGTTCCGAAGTTATTAGCGACCTTAGAACGCCATCAGACAGAGCTCACATGTAGCGTTAGGCGGAAACTGACTTTCAAAAGTGATTGTTTTTTAGGTGTGTACTTATAGATTGTGACACGACTGTTACGCTGCTTCAAACCAGAACATTGTATCTCTTCTCGTTCCGAAGTTATTAGCGACCTTAGAACGCCATCAGACAGAGCTCACATGTAGCGTTAGGCGGAAACTGACTTTCAAAAGTGATTGTTTTTTAGGTGTGTACTTATAGATTGTGACACGACTGTTACGCTGCTTCAAACCAGAACATTGTATCTCTTCTCGTTCCGAAGTTATTAGCGACCTTAGAACGCCATCAGACAGAGCTCACATGTAGCGTTAGGCGGAAACTGACTTTCAAAAGTGATTGTTTTTTAGGTGTGTACTTATAGATTGTGACACGACTGTTACGCTGCTTCAAACCAGAACATTGTATCTCTTCTCGTTCCGAAGTTATTAGCGACCTTAGAACGCCATCAGACAGAGCTCACATGTAGCGTTAGGCGGAAACTGACTTTCAAAAGTGATTGTTTTTTAGGTGTGTACTTATAGATTGTGACACGACTGTTACGCTGCTTCAAACCAGAACATTGTATCTCTTCTCGTTCCGAAGTTATTAGCGACCTTAGAACGCCATCAGACAGAGCTCACATGTAGCGTTAGGCGGAAACTGACTTTCAAAAGTGATTGTTTTTTAGGTGTGTACTTATAGATTGTGACACGACTGTTACGCTGCTTCAAACCAGAACATTGTATCTCTTCTCGTTCCGAAGTTATTAGCGACCTTAGAACGCCATCAGACAGAGCTCACATGTAGCGTTAGGCGGAAACTGACTTTCAAAAGTGATTGTTTTTTAGGTGTGTACTTATAGATTGTGACACGACTGTTACGCTGCTTCAAACCAGAACATTGTATCTCTTCTCGTTCCGAAGTTATTAGCGACCTTAGAACGCCATCAGACAGAGCTCACATGTAGCGTTAGGCGGAAACTGACTTTCAAAAGTGATTGTTTTTTAGGTGTGTACTTATAGATTGTGACACGACTGTTACGCTGCTTCAAACCAGAACATTGTATCTCTTCTCGTTCCGAAGTTATTAGCGACCTTAGAACGCCATCAGACAGAGCTCACATGTAGCGTTAGGCGGAAACTGACTTTCAAAAGTGATTGTTTTTTAGGTGTGTATCTTATAGATTGTGACACGACTGTTACGCTGCTTCAAACCAGAACATTGTATCTCTTCTCGTTCCGAAGTTATTAGCGACCTTAGAACGCCATCAGACAGAGCTCACATGTAGCGTTAGGCGGAAACTGACTTTCAAAAGTGATTGTTTTTTAGGTGTGTACTTATAGATTGTGACACGACTGTTACGCTGCTTCAAACCAGAACATTGTATCTCTTCTCGTTCCGAAGTTATTAGCGACCTTAGAACGCCATCAGACAGAGCTCACATGTAGCGTTAGGCGGAAACTGACTTTCAAAAGTGATTGTTTTTTAGGTGTGTACTTATAGATTGTGACACGACTGTTACGCTGCTTCAAACCAGAACATTGTATCTCTTCTCGTTCCGAAGTTATTAGCGACCTTAGAACGCCATCAGACAGAGCTCACATGTAGCGTTAGGCGGAAACTGACTTTCAAAAGTGATTGTTTTTTAGGTGTGTACTTATAGATTGTGACACGACTGTTACGCTGCTTCAAACCAGAACATTGTATCTCTTCTCGTTCCGAAGTTATTAGCGACCTTAGAACGCCATCAGACAGAGCTCACATGTAGCGTTAGGCGGAAACTGACTTTCAAAAGTGATTGTTTTTTAGGTGTGTACTTATAGATTGTGACACGACTGTTACGCTGCTTCAAACCAGAACATTGTATCTCTTCTCGTTCCGAAGTTATTAGCGACCTTAGAACGCCATCAGACAGAGCTCACATGTAGCGTTAGGCGGAAACTGACTTTCAAAAGTGATTGTTTTTTAGGTGTGTACTTATAGATTGTGACACGACTGTTACGCTGCTTCAAACCAGAACATTGTATCTCTTCTCGTTCCGAAGTTATTAGCGACCTTAGAACGCCATCAGACAGAGCTCACATGTAGCGTTAGGCGGAAACTGACTTTCAAAAGTGATTGTTTTTTAGGTGTGTACTTATAGATTGTGACACGACTGTTACGCTGCTTCAAACCAGAACATTGTATCTCTTCTCGTTCCGAAGTTATTAGCGACCTTAGAACGCCATCAGACAGAGCTCACATGTAGCGTTAGGCGGAAACTGACTTTCAAAAGTGATTGTTTTTTAGGTGTGTACTTATAGATTGTGACACGACTGTTACGCTGCTTCAAACCAGAACATTGTATCTCTTCTCGTTCCGAAGTTATTAGCGACCTTAGAACGCCATCAGACAGAGCTCACATGTAGCGTTAGGCGGAAACTGACTTTCAAAAGTGATTGTTTTTTAGGTGTGTACTTATAGATTGTGACACGACTGTTACGCTGCTTCAAACCAGAACATTGTATCTCTTCTCGTTCCGAAGTTATTAGCGACCTTAGAACGCCATCAGACAGAGCTCACATGTAGCGTTAGGCGGAAACTGACTTTCAAAAGTGATTGTTTTTTAGGTGTGTACTTATAGATTGTGACACGACTGTTACGCTGCTTCAAACCAGAACATTGTATCTCTTCTCGTTCCGAAGTTATTAGCGACCTTAGAACGCCATCAGACAGAGCTCACATGTAGCGTTAGGCGGAAACTGACTTTCAAAAGTGATTGTTTTTTAGGTGTGTACTTATAGATTGTGACACGACTGTTACGCTGCTTCAAACCAGAACATTGTATCTCTTCTCGTTCCGAAGTTATTAGCGACCTTAGAACGCCATCAGACAGAGCTCACATGTAGCGTTAGGCGGAAACTGACTTTCAAAAGTGATTGTTTTTTAGGTGTGTACTTATAGATTGTGACACGACTGTTACGCTGCTTCAAACCAGAACATTGTATCTCTTCTCGTTCCGAAGTTATTAGCGACCTTAGAACGCCATCAGACAGAGCTCACATGTAGCGTTAGGCGGAAACTGACTTTCAAAAGTGATTGTTTTTTAGGTGTGTACTTATAGATTGTGACACGACTGTTACGCTGCTTCAAACCAGAACATTGTATCTCTTCTCGTTCCGAAGTTATTAGCGACCTTAGAACGCCATCAGACAGAGCTCACATGTAGCGTTAGGCGGAAACTGACTTTCAAAAGTGATTGTTTTTTAGGTGTGTACTTATAGATTGTGACACGACTGTTACGCTGCTTCAAACCAGAACATTGTATCTCTTCTCGTTCCGAAGTTATTAGCGACCTTAGAACGCCATCAGACAGAGCTCACATGTAGCGTTAGGCGGAAACTGACTTTCAAAAGTGATTGTTTTTTAGGTGTGTACTTATAGATTGTGACACGACTGTTACGCTGCTTCAAACCAGAACATTGTATCTCTTCTCGTTCCGAAGTTATTAGCGACCTTAGAACGCCATCAGACAGAGCTCACATGTAGCGTTAGGCGGAAACTGACTTTCAAAAGTGATTGTTTTTTAGGTGTGTACTTATAGATTGTGACACGACTGTTACGCTGCTTCAAACCAGAACATTGTATCTCTTCTCGTTCCGAAGTTATTAGCGACCTTAGAACGCCATCAGACAGAGCTCACATGTAGCGTTAGGCGGAAACTGACTTTCAAAAGTGATTGTTTTTTAGGTGTGTACTTATAGATTGTGACACGACTGTTACGCTGCTTCAAACCAGAACATTGTATCTCTTCTCGTTCCGAAGTTATTAGCGACCTTAGAACGCCATCAGACAGAGCTCACATGTAGCGTTAGGCGGAAACTGACTTTCAAAAGTGATTGTTTTTTAGGTGTGTACTTATAGATTGTGACACGACTGTTACGCTGCTTCAAACCAGAACATTGTATCTCTTCTCGTTCCGAAGTTATTAGCGACCTTAGAACGCCATCAGACAGAGCTCACATGTAGCGTTAGGCGGAAACTGACTTTCAAAAGTGATTGTTTTTTAGGTGTGTACTTATAGATTGTGACACGACTGTTACGCTGCTTCAAACCAGAACATTGTATCTCTTCTCGTTCCGAAGTTATTAGCGACCTTAGAACGCCATCAGACAGAGCTCACATGTAGCGTTAGGCGGAAACTGACTTTCAAAAGTGATTGTTTTTTAGGTGTGTACTTATAGATTGTGACACGACTGTTACGCTGCTTCAAACCAGAACATTGTATCTCTTCTCGTTCCGAAGTTATTAGCGACCTTAGAACGCCATCAGACAGAGCTCACATGTAGCGTTAGGCGGAAACTGACTTTCAAAAGTGATTGTTTTTTAGGTGTGTACTTATAGATTGTGACACGACTGTTACGCTGCTTCAAACCAGAACATTGTATCTCTTCTCGTTCCGAAGTTATTAGCGACCTTAGAACGCCATCAGACAGAGCTCACATGTAGCGTTAGGCGGAAACTGACTTTCAAAAGTGATTGTTTTTTAGGTGTGTACTTATAGATTGTGACACGACTGTTACGCTGCTTCAAACCAGAACATTGTATCTCTTCTCGTTCCGAAGTTATTAGCGACCTTAGAACGCCATCAGACAAGCTCACATGTAGCGTTAGGCGGAAACTGACTTTCAAAAGTGATTGTTTTTTAGGTGTGTACTTATAGATTGTGACACGACTGTTACGCTGCTTCAAACCAGAACATTGTATCTCTTCTCGTTCCGAAGTTATTAGCGACCTTAGAACGCCATCAGACAGAGCTCACATGTAGCGTTAGGCGGAAACTGACTTTCAAAAGTGATTGTTTTTTAGGTGTGTACTTATAGATTGTGACACGACTGTTACGCTGCTTCAAACCAGAACATTGTATCTCTTCTCGTTCCGAAGTTATTAGCGACCTTAGAACGCCATCAGACAGAGCTCACATGTAGCGTTAGGCGGAAACTGACTTTCAAAAGTGATTGTTTTTTAGGTGTGTACTTATAGATTGTGACACGACTGTTACGCTGCTTCAAACCAGAACATTGTATCTCTTCTCGTTCCGAAGTTATTAGCGACCTTAGAACGCCATCAGACAGAGCTCACATGTAGCGTTAGGCGGAAACTGACTTTCAAAAGTGATTGTTTTTTAGGTGTGTACTTATAGATTGTGACACGACTGTTACGCTGCTTCAAACCAGAACATTGTATCTCTTCTCGTTCCGAAGTTATTAGCGACCTTAGAACGCCATCAGACAGAGCTCACATGTAGCGTTAGGCGGAAACTGACTTTCAAAAGTGATTGTTTTTTAGGTGTGTACTTATAGATTGTGACACGACTGTTACGCTGCTTCAAACCAGAACATTGTATCTCTTCTCGTTCCGAAGTTATTAGCGACCTTAGAACGCCATCAGACAGAGCTCACATGTAGCGTTAGGCGGAAACTGACTTTCAAAAGTGATTGTTTTTTAGGTGTGTACTTATAGATTGTGACACGACTGTTACGCTGCTTCAAACCAGAACATTGTATCTCTTCTCGTTCCGAAGTTATTAGCGACCTTAGAACGCCATCAGACAGAGCTCACATGTAGCGTTAGGCGGAAACTGACTTTCAAAAGTGATTGTTTTTTAGGTGTGTACTTATAGATTGTGACACGACTGTTACGCTGCTTCAAACCAGAACATTGTATCTCTTCTCGTTCCGAAGTTATTAGCGACCTTAGAACGCCATCAGACAGAGCTCACATGTAGCGTTAGGCGGAAACTGACTTTCAAAAGTGATTGTTTTTTAGGTGTGTACTTATAGATTGTGACACGACTGTTACGCTGCTTCAAACCAGAACATTGTATCTCTTCTCGTTCCGAAGTTATTAGCGACCTTAGAACGCCATCAGACAGAGCTCACATGTAGCGTTAGGCGGAAACTGACTTTCAAAAGTGATTGTTTTTTAGGTGTGTACTTATAGATTGTGACACGACTGTTACGCTGCTTCAAACCAGAACATTGTATCTCTTCTCGTTCCGAAGTTATTAGCGACCTTAGAACGCCATCAGACAGAGCTCACATGTAGCGTTAGGCGGAAACTGACTTTCAAAAGTGATTGTTTTTTAGGTGTGTACTTATAGATTGTGACACGACTGTTACGCTGCTTCAAACCAGAACATTGTATCTCTTCTCGTTCCGAAGTTATTAGCGACCTTAGAACGCCATCAGACAGAGCTCACATGTAGCGTTAGGCGGAAACTGACTTTCAAAAGTGATTGTTTTTTAGGTGTGTACTTATAGATTGTGACACGACTGTTACGCTGCTTCAAACCAGAACATTGTATCTCTTCTCGTTCCGAAGTTATTAGCGACCTTAGAACGCCATCAGACAGAGCTCACATGTAGCGTTAGGCGGAAACTGACTTTCAAAAGTGATTGTTTTTTAGGTGTGTACTTATAGATTGTGACACGACTGTTACGCTGCTTCAAACCAGAACATTGTATCTCTTCTCGTTCCGAAGTTATTAGCGACCTTAGAACGCCATCAGACAGAGCTCACATGTAGCGTTAGGCGGAAACTGACTTTCAAAAGTGATTGTTTTTTAGGTGTGTACTTATAGATTGTGACACGACTGTTACGCTGCTTCAAACCAGAACATTGTATCTCTTCTCGTTCCGAAGTTATTAGCGACCTTAGAACGCCATCAGACAGAGCTCACATGTAGCGTTAGGCGGAAACTGACTTTCAAAAGTGATTGTTTTTTAGGTGTGTACTTATAGATTGTGACACGACTGTTACGCTGCTTCAAACCAGAACATTGTATCTCTTCTCGTTCCGAAGTTATTAGCGACCTTAGAACGCCATCAGACAGAGCTCACATGTAGCGTTAGGCGGAAACTGACTTTCAAAAGTGATTGTTTTTTAGGTGTGTACTTATAGATTGTGACACGACTGTTACGCTGCTTCAAACCAGAACATTGTATCTCTTCTCGTTCCGAAGTTATTAGCGACCTTAGAACGCCATCAGACAGAGCTCACATGTAGCGTTAGGCGGAAACTGACTTTCAAAAGTGATTGTTTTTTAGGTGTGTACTTATAGATTGTGACACGACTGTTACGCTGCTTCAAACCAGAACATTGTATCTCTTCTCGTTCCGAAGTTATTAGCGACCTTAGAACGCCATCAGACAGAGCTCACATGTAGCGTTAGGCGGAAACTGACTTTCAAAAGTGATTGTTTTTTAGGTGTGTACTTATAGATTGTGACACGACTGTTACGCTGCTTCAAACCAGAACATTGTATCTCTTCTTCTCGTTCCGAAGTTATTAGCGACCTTAGAACGCCATCAGACAGAGCTCACATGTAGCGTTAGGCGGAAACTGACTTTCAAAAGTGATTGTTTTTTAGGTGTGTACTTATAGATTGTGACACGACTGTTACGCTGCTTCAAACCAGAACATTGTATCTCTTCTCGTTCCGAAGTTATTAGCGACCTTAGAACGCCATCAGACAGAGCTCACATGTAGCGTTAGGCGGAAACTGACTTTCAAAAGTGATTGTTTTTTAGGTGTGTACTTATAGATTGTGACACGACTGTTACGCTGCTTCAAACCAGAACATTGTATCTTCTCTCGTTCCGAAGTTATTAGCGACCTTAGAACGCCATCAGACAGAGCTCACATGTAGCGTTAGGCGGAAACTGACTTTCAAAAGTGATTGTTTTTTAGGTGTGTACTTATAGATTGTGACACGACTGTTACGCTGCTTCAAACCAGAACATTGTATCTCTTCTCGTTCCGAAGTTATTAGCGACCTTAGAACGCCATCAGACAGAGCTCACATGTAGCGTTAGGCGGAAACTGACTTTCAAAAGTGATTGTTTTTTAGGTGTGTACTTATAGATTGTGACACGACTGTTACGCTGCTTCAAACCAGAACATTGTATCTCTTCTCGTTCCGAAGTTATTAGCGACCTTAGAACGCCATCAGACAGAGCTCACATGTAGCGTTAGGCGGAAACTGACTTTCAAAAGTGATTGTTTTTTAGGTGTGTACTTATAGATTGTGACACGACTGTTACGCTGCTTCAAACCAGAACATTGTATCTCTTCTCGTTCCGAAGTTATTAGCGACCTTAGAACGCCATCAGACAGAGCTCACATGTAGCGTTAGGCGGAAACTGACTTTCAAAAGTGATTGTTTTTTAGGTGTGTACTTATAGATTGTGACACGACTGTTACGCTGCTTCAAACCAGAACATTGTATCTCTTCTCGTTCCGAAGTTATTAGCGACCTTAGAACGCCATCAGACAGAGCTCACATGTAGCGTTAGGCGGAAACTGACTTTCAAAAGTGATTGTTTTTTAGGTGTGTACTTATAGATTGTGACACGACTGTTACGCTGCTTCAAACCAGAACATTGTATCTCTTCTCGTTCCGAAGTTATTAGCGACCTTAGAACGCCATCAGACAGAGCTCACATGTAGCGTTAGGCGGAAACTGACTTTCAAAAGTGATTGTTTTTTAGGTGTGTACTTATAGATTGTGACACGACTGTTACGCTGCTTCAAACCAGAACATTGTATCTCTTCTCGTTCCGAAGTTATTAGCGACCTTAGAACGCCATCAGACAGAGCTCACATGTAGCGTTAGGCGGAAACTGACTTTCAAAAGTGATTGTTTTTTAGGTGTGTACTTATAGATTGTGACACGACTGTTACGCTGCTTCAAACCAGAACATTGTATCTCTTCTCGTTCCGAAGTTATTAGCGACCTTAGAACGCCATCAGACAGAGCTCACATGTAGCGTTAGGCGGAAACTGACTTTCAAAAGTGATTGTTTTTTAGGTGTGTACTTATAGATTGTGACACGACTGTTACGCTGCTTCAAACCAGAACATTGTATCTCTTCTCGTTCCGAAGTTATTAGCGACCTTAGAACGCCATCAGACAGAGCTCACATGTAGCGTTAGGCGGAAACTGACTTTCAAAAGTGATTGTTTTTTAGGTGTGTACTTATAGATTGTGACACGACTGTTACGCTGCTTCAAACCAGAACATTGTATCTCTTCTCGTTCCGAAGTTATTAGCGACCTTAGAACGCCATCAGACAGAGCTCACATGTAGCGTTAGGCGGAAACTGACTTTCAAAAGTGATTGTTTTTTAGGTGTGTACTTATAGATTGTGACACGACTGTTACGCTGCTTCAAACCAGAACATTGTATCTCTTCTCGTTCCGAAGTTATTAGCGACCTTAGAACGCCATCAGACAGAGCTCACATGTAGCGTTAGGCGGAAACTGACTTTCAAAAGTGATTGTTTTTTAGGTGTGTACTTATAGATTGTGACACGACTGTTACGCTGCTTCAAACCAGAACATTGTATCTCTTCTCGTTCCGAAGTTATTAGCGACCTTAGAACGCCATCAGACAGAGCTCACATGTAGCGTTAGGCGGAAACTGACTTTCAAAAGTGATTGTTTTTTAGGTGTGTACTTATAGATTGTGACACGACTGTTACGCTGCTTCAAACCAGAACATTGTATCTCTTCTCGTTCCGAAGTTATTAGCGACCTTAGAACGCCATCAGACAGAGCTCACATGTAGCGTTAGGCGGAAACTGACTTTCAAAAGTGATTGTTTTTTAGTGTGTACTTATAGATTGTGACACGACTGTTACGCTGCTTCAAACCAGAACATTGTATCTCTTCTCGTTCCGAAGTTATTAGCGACCTTAGAACGCCATCAGACAGAGCTCACATGTAGCGTTAGGCGGAAACTGACTTTCAAAAGTGATTGTTTTTTAGGTGTGTACTTATAGATTGTGACACGACTGTTACGCTGCTTCAAACCAGAACATTGTATCTCTTCTCGTTCCGAAGTTATTAGCGACCTTAGAACGCCATCAGACAGAGCTCACATGTAGCGTTAGGCGGAAACTGACTTTCAAAAGTGATTGTTTTTTAGGTGTGTACTTATAGATTGTGACACGACTGTTACGCTGCTTCAAACCAGAACATTGTATCTCTTCTCGTTCCGAAGTTATTAGCGACCTTAGAACGCCATCAGACAGAGCTCACATGTAGCGTTAGGCGGAAACTGACTTTCAAAAGTGATTGTTTTTTAGGTGTGTACTTATAGATTGTGACACGACTGTTACGCTGCTTCAAACCAGAACATTGTATCTCTTCTCGTTCCGAAGTTATTAGCGACCTTAGAACGCCATCAGACAGAGCTCACATGTAGCGTTAGGCGGAAACTGACTTTCAAAAGTGATTGTTTTTTAGGTGTGTACTTATAGATTGTGACACGACTGTTACGCTGCTTCAAACCAGAACATTGTATCTCTTCTCGTTCCGAAGTTATTAGCGACCTTAGAACGCCATCAGACAGAGCTCACATGTAGCGTTAGGCGGAAACTGACTTTCAAAAGTGATTGTTTTTTAGGTGTGTACTTATAGATTGTGACACGACTGTTACGCTGCTTCAAACCAGAACATTGTATCTCTTCTCGTTCCGAAGTTATTAGCGACCTTAGAACGCCATCAGACAGAGCTCACATGTAGCGTTAGGCGGAAACTGACTTTCAAAAGTGATTGTTTTTTAGGTGTGTACTTATAGATTGTGACACGACTGTTACGCTGCTTCAAACCAGAACATTGTATCTCTTCTCGTTCCGAAGTTATTAGCGACCTTAGAACGCCATCAGACAGAGCTCACATGTAGCGTTAGGCGGAAACTGACTTTCAAAAGTGATTGTTTTTTAGGTGTGTACTTATAGATTGTGACACGACTGTTACGCTGCTTCAAACCAGAACATTGTATCTCTTCTCGTTCCGAAGTTATTAGCGACCTTAGAACGCCATCAGACAGAGCTCACATGTAGCGTTAGGCGGAAACTGACTTTCAAAAGTGATTGTTTTTTAGGTGTGTACTTATAGATTGTGACACGACTGTTACGCTGCTTCAAACCAGAACATTGTATCTCTTCTCGTTCCGAAGTTATTAGCGACCTTAGAACGCCATCAGACAGAGCTCACATGTAGCGTTAGGCGGAAACTGACTTTCAAAAGTGATTGTTTTTTAGGTGTGTACTTATAGATTGTGACACGACTGTTACGCTGCTTCAAACCAGAACATTGTATCTCTTCTCGTTCCGAAGTTATTAGCGACCTTAGAACGCCATCAGACAGAGCTCACATGTAGCGTTAGGCGGAAACTGACTTTCAAAAGTGATTGTTTTTTAGGTGTGTACTTATAGATTGTGACACGACTGTTACGCTGCTTCAAACCAGAACATTGTATCTCTTCTCGTTCCGAAGTTATTAGCGACCTTAGAACGCCATCAGACAGAGCTCACATGTAGCGTTAGGCGGAAACTGACTTTCAAAAGTGATTGTTTTTTAGGTGTGTACTTATAGATTGTGACACGACTGTTACGCTGCTTCAAACCAGAACATTGTATCTCTTCTCGTTCCGAAGTTATTAGCGACCTTAGAACGCCATCAGACAGAGCTCACATGTAGCGTTAGGCGGAAACTGACTTTCAAAAGTGATTGTTTTTTAGGTGTGTACTTATAGATTGTGACACGACTGTTACGCTGCTTCAAACCAGAACATTGTATCTCTTCTCGTTCCGAAGTTATTAGCGACCTTAGAACGCCATCAGACAGAGCTCACATGTAGCGTTAGGCGGAAACTGACTTTCAAAAGTGATTGTTTTTTAGGTGTGTACTTATAGATTGTGACACGACTGTTACGCTGCTTCAAACCAGAACATTGTATCTCTTCTCGTTCCGAAGTTATTAGCGACCTTAGAACGCCATCAGACAGAGCTCACATGTAGCGTTAGGCGGAAACTGACTTTCAAAAGTGATTGTTTTTTAGGTGTGTACTTATAGATTGTGACACGACTGTTACGCTGCTTCAAACCAGAACATTGTATCTCTTCTCGTTCCGAAGTTATTAGCGACCTTAGAACGCCATCAGACAGAGCTCACATGTAGCGTTAGGCGGAAACTGACTTTCAAAAGTGATTGTTTTTTAGGTGTGTACTTATAGATTGTGACACGACTGTTACGCTGCTTCAAACCAGAACATTGTATCTCTTCTCGTTCCGAAGTTATTAGCGACCTTAGAACGCCATCAGACAGAGCTCACATGTAGCGTTAGGCGGAAACTGACTTTCAAAAGTGATTGTTTTTTAGGTGTGTACTTATAGATTGTGACACGACTGTTACGCTGCTTCAAACCAGAACATTGTATCTCTTCTCGTTCCGAAGTTATTAGCGACCTTAGAACGCCATCAGACAGAGCTCACATGTAGCGTTAGGCGGAAACTGACTTTCAAAAGTGATTGTTTTTTAGGTGTGTACTTATAGATTGTGACACGACTGTTACGCTGCTTCAAACCAGAACATTGTATCTCTTCTCGTTCCGAAGTTATTAGCGACCTTAGAACGCCATCAGACAGAGCTCACATGTAGCGTTAGGCGGAAACTGACTTTCAAAAGTGATTGTTTTTTAGGTGTGTACTTATAGATTGTGACACGACTGTTACGCTGCTTCAAACCAGAACATTGTATCTCTTCTCGTTCCGAAGTTATTAGCGACCTTAGAACGCCATCAGACAGAGCTCACATGTAGCGTTAGGCGGAAACTGACTTTCAAAAGTGATTGTTTTTTAGGTGTGTACTTATAGATTGTGACACGACTGTTACGCTGCTTCAAACCAGAACATTGTATCTCTTCTCGTTCCGAAGTTATTAGCGACCTTAGAACGCCATCAGACAGAGCTCACATGTAGCGTTAGGCGGAAACTGACTTTCAAAAGTGATTGTTTTTTAGGTGTGTACTTATAGATTGTGACACGACTGTTACGCTGCTTCAAACCAGAACATTGTATCTCTTCTCGTTCCGAAGTTATTAGCGACCTTAGAACGCCATCAGACAGAGCTCACATGTAGCGTTAGGCGGAAACTGACTTTCAAAAGTGATTGTTTTTTAGGTGTGTACTTATAGATTGTGACACGACTGTTACGCTGCTTCAAACCAGAACATTGTATCTCTTCTCGTTCCGAAGTTATTAGCGACCTTAGAACGCCATCAGACAGAGCTCACATGTAGCGTTAGGCGGAAACTGACTTTCAAAAGTGATTGTTTTTTAGGTGTGTACTTATAGATTGTGACACGACTGTTACGCTGCTTCAAACCAGAACATTGTATCTCTTCTCGTTCCGAAGTTATTAGCGACCTTAGAACGCCATCAGACAGAGCTCACATGTAGCGTTAGGCGGAAACTGACTTTCAAAAGTGATTGTTTTTTAGGTGTGTACTTATAGATTGTGACACGACTGTTACGCTGCTTCAAACCAGAACATTGTATCTCTTCTCGTTCCGAAGTTATTAGCGACCTTAGAACGCCATCAGACAGAGCTCACATGTAGCGTTAGGCGGAAACTGACTTTCAAAAGTGATTGTTTTTTAGGTGTGTACTTATAGATTGTGACACGACTGTTACGCTGCTTCAAACCAGAACATTGTATCTCTTCTCGTTCCGAAGTTATTAGCGACCTTAGAACGCCATCAGACAGAGCTCACATGTAGCGTTAGGCGGAAACTGACTTTCAAAAGTGATTGTTTTTTAGGTGTGTACTTATAGATTGTGACACGACTGTTACGCTGCTTCAAACCAGAACATTGTATCTCTTCTCGTTCCGAAGTTATTAGCGACCTTAGAACGCCATCAGACAGAGCTCACATGTAGCGTTAGGCGGAAACTGACTTTCAAAAGTGATTGTTTTTTAGGTGTGTACTTATAGATTGTGACACGACTGTTACGCTGCTTCAAACCAGAACATTGTATCTCTTCTCGTTCCGAAGTTATTAGCGACCTTAGAACGCCATCAGACAGAGCTCACATGTAGCGTTAGGCGGAAACTGACTTTCAAAAGTGATTGTTTTTTAGGTGTGTACTTATAGATTGTGACACGACTGTTACGCTGCTTCAAACCAGAACATTGTATCTCTTCTCGTTCCGAAGTTATTAGCGACCTTAGAACGCCATCAGACAGAGCTCACATGTAGCGTTAGGCGGAAACTGACTTTCAAAAGTGATTGTTTTTTAGGTGTGTACTTATAGATTGTGACACGACTGTTACGCTGCTTCAAACCAGAACATTGTATCTCTTCTCGTTCCGAAGTTATTAGCGACCTTAGAACGCCATCAGACAGAGCTCACATGTAGCGTTAGGCGGAAACTGACTTTCAAAAGTGATTGTTTTTTAGGTGTGTACTTATAGATTGTGACACGACTGTTACGCTGCTTCAAACCAGAACATTGTATCTCTTCTCGTTCCGAAGTTATTAGCGACCTTAGAACGCCATCAGACAGAGCTCACATGTAGCGTTAGGCGGAAACTGACTTTCAAAAGTGATTGTTTTTTAGGTGTGTACTTATAGATTGTGACACGACTGTTACGCTGCTTCAAACCAGAACATTGTATCTCTTCTCGTTCCGAAGTTATTAGCGACCTTAGAACGCCATCAGACAGAGCTCACATGTAGCGTTAGGCGGAAACTGACTTTCAAAAGTGATTGTTTTTTAGGTGTGTACTTATAGATTGTGACACGACTGTTACGCTGCTTCAAACCAGAACATTGTATCTCTTCTCGTTCCGAAGTTATTAGCGACCTTAGAACGCCATCAGACAGAGCTCACATGTAGCGTTAGGCGGAAACTGACTTTCAAAAGTGATTGTTTTTTAGGTGTGTACTTATAGATTGTGACACGACTGTTACGCTGCTTCAAACCAGAACATTGTATCTCTTCTCGTTCCGAAGTTATTAGCGACCTTAGAACGCCATCAGACAGAGCTCACATGTAGCGTTAGGCGGAAACTGACTTTCAAAAGTGATTGTTTTTTAGGTGTGTACTTATAGATTGTGACACGACTGTTACGCTGCTTCAAACCAGAACATTGTATCTCTTCTCGTTCCGAAGTTATTAGCGACCTTAGAACGCCATCAGACAGAGCTCACATGTAGCGTTAGGCGGAAACTGACTTTCAAAAGTGATTGTTTTTTAGGTGTGTACTTATAGATTGTGACACGACTGTTACGCTGCTTCAAACCAGAACATTGTATCTCTTCTCGTTCCGAAGTTATTAGCACCTTAGAACGCCATCAGACAGAGCTCACATGTAGCGTTAGGCGGAAACTGACTTTCAAAAGTGATTGTTTTTTAGGTGTGTACTTATAGATTGTGACACGACTGTTACGCTGCTTCAAACCAGAACATTGTATCTCTTCTCGTTCCGAAGTTATTAGCGACCTTAGAACGCCATCAGACAGAGCTCACATGTAGCGTTAGGCGGAAACTGACTTTCAAAAGTGATTGTTTTTTAGGTGTGTACTTATAGATTGTGACACGACTGTTACGCTGCTTCAAACCAGAACATTGTATCTCTTCTCGTTCCGAAGTTATTAGCGACCTTAGAACGCCATCAGACAGAGCTCACATGTAGCGTTAGGCGGAAACTGACTTTCAAAAGTGATTGTTTTTTAGGTGTGTACTTATAGATTGTGACACGACTGTTACGCTGCTTCAAACCAGAACATTGTATCTCTTCTCGTTCCGAAGTTATTAGCGACCTTAGAACGCCATCAGACAGAGCTCACATGTAGCGTTAGGCGGAAACTGACTTTCAAAAGTGATTGTTTTTTAGGTGTGTACTTATAGATTGTGACACGACTGTTACGCTGCTTCAAACCAGAACATTGTATCTCTTCTCGTTCCGAAGTTATTAGCGACCTTAGAACGCCATCAGACAGAGCTCACATGTAGCGTTAGGCGGAAACTGACTTTCAAAAGTGATTGTTTTTTAGGTGTGTACTTATAGATTGTGACACGACTGTTACGCTGCTTCAAACCAGAACATTGTATCTCTTCTCGTTCCGAAGTTATTAGCGACCTTAGAACGCCATCAGACAGAGCTCACATGTAGCGTTAGGCGGAAACTGGTGTGTACTTATAGATTGTGACACGACTGTTACGCTGCTTCAAACCAGAACATTGTATCTCTTCTCGTTCCGAAGTTATTAGCGACCTTAGAACGCCATCAGACAGAGCTCACATGTAGCGTTAGGCGGAAACTGACTTTCAAAAGTGATTGTTTTTTAGGTGTGTACTTATAGATTGTGACACGACTGTTACGCTGCTTCAAACCAGAACATTGTATCTCTTCTCGTTCCGAAGTTATTAGCAACCTTAGAACGCCATCAGACAAAGCTCACATGTAGCGTTAGGCGGAAACTGACTTTCAAAAGTGATTGTTTCTTTAGGTCGTGTACTTATAGATTGTGACATGACTGTTACGCTGTTT
>JAVIWB010000812.1:0-17639 GCA_031893035.1 Dermolepida albohirtum | reverse complement strand
GAGTGAATAATCTTTAAATTGAAACTTGATATTTTTTCTACATAATAATTGCTTCAACATATTATTTACATATATACGTTTAATAAATTAATACTACTCCAAATCATTAACATAATCTTTTGTTGTTAATATAATTGTTTCAGCATCGAAGTCAATGTCATTATAAATGTCGTCTACAATAATTATTATTTTAATTTAATATTACATCTTCATTACTTTCTTCTTCCAATTCCGTTTTATCCCCCTCCTGTTCTACATCTTCTTCATTCTCTTTTTCAATGAGTTCTCCTACATCATTACATTCTTTTTCATATTCCATATCATCAATGCTTTCTTCCAGAACATCGCCATCATTATCACTATTTTTTATTCCAATCATTTCTAAATCGTATATTCTATCTAATAATTCGAAATTATGTTCGTTTCTTAATAAAACCCCCATTTTCACTTATATCACTAACTTAAACTGTCTGTCACCTCAAAGCAATCAAAACGAGGAATTTATGTTTACCTCTACACCCCTTGACGAAAAATTTGAATAATGTTTAGTGTTTGCCTAATTTTAAGCGTGCCTACTTTCTCAACTCATTAATTAGTTCAAATATGACCAAACCCCGCCCTTTAGTTTACCGCTTCTTTTCTTACAAGCCCCAGCTTGTAAGGAAAAACAGACACTTCTACTCTAGTCATGAACAAAGCCACACGCATTCTTTCTACGAGTTTGTGCAATTGTGTTTTACCTGTACATGCAGTGTCCATGTTTGTTTTGCTACAGCAAAATATACATAGCATCCTGGTCCAGAATATATACATACACATAGACACGCAAGTAGTATTTTAAATTAGTAAATAAAATTTTAAGGGCTATCCTGTTGTTTTATTTCACTAATAGTCTTTCTTTCAACTTGGTGCGCATCCTGGACTTTTGATGCCCATTGTTTGATTGATTTTTTGATTGATTTCTTTATTTAGCATTTCTTGTTGCTATTACATAAGTCCATATACAATTTCAAATTAAATATTAAAATTTTTCACAAAAAACATACATTAAATTAAAAGTATACATCTAAATTTAAAAATGATTGGTACTTAACATTAAAACATTAAAAATTTCTCTTGACATAATCGATAATCCCACGTTTAAATACATAATAATTTATTTCATTTTTTTATTTCTGGAGGCATTTCATTGAAAATGTTCAGACCTTTATAAAATATAACATTTTGACAAAAACTTTTTGTTGCCAAAGGTAATCTATAATCGTGGGCGTTCCTCAAATTGTATGGTTGGACTTCAGCTACATTGACCAGGTATCGCTGCATATAGTTTGGCATATTTTCTGTCTTAATTTTAAATATAAATAATGGAGTGTTCATAACGAGTCGTTGGTTGATGAAACGCGGTTTTATAATTGTGTTTTAGATAATAGTCGCAGTGACAGTTGAAACCCTATAGCGGATTCTTCTCAAAAAAGCAATTTTTTTCGATATCTTTTTGCAAACATATTCAAAATGCGGTATGAAACTCAAATCATCGTCCACTATTATACCCAAATATTTTATTTCTTTTACTTTTTCAATATCTTCATTTTCAATACAGATGTTATAATTTGAATTTCCATTGATCAACATTGCTTTTGTTTTATTCGTGTTTAACTTTATTTTATTCATTTTAAGATATTTCTCAATTTTTGCTAAGTCTTCATTTATGTTATTTACACATTCATCTGGATTTACACCACACGTATAGATGAGTGTATCATCAGCAAACAGGCAGACTTTACATTTTTGTAGAACTTTTTCCATGTCATTAACATAAATTAGAAATAATAGTGTTCCAAGCACTGCGCCCTGAGGAACACCTATGTCCATTGTTCTTGGTGTTGATATATATCTGCCAGACTTTGTTCATTGAGTTCTATTACTCAAATAGGTTCTGAACCATGACAGTTTTGTACCTTCAACTCCATATTTTTCCAATTTCTGTAGTAGGATTTCTCTATTGACAATTTCAAATGCTTTCTTTAAGTTTAAAAATACTGCCGCAACGCACCTTTTACCCCCCCCCACTTCAATCTTCCATTCAGATACGACGAGCTTCAGTAGTGATTCACAGTTATGTCCTTTTCTACATCCGGATTGGACTTCATATAGCAGACTATGTTTTTCTAAGTATTTACTTAATTGATTATACGCCACCTTTTCCAATATCTTACTTATTGTTGGCAACATATTGACTCTCCTAATTTCATTGGGGTTTAATGTATTTTGAACTTTCTTAATTGGAATGATTGTTGCTTCTTTGATGCTATTGGGAAAAATACCATTCCTGAAGGATTCAACTATTAAGTGATGTAAATGAACACCAATTATATATATCAAAATTTTTTAACAGAATTGCAACTGATAAAAAATTTTGTTGTTCATTGTTTTCATTATTGCCTTAAGTTGTGATATGCTTATAATTTCAAATTGGAAGCGTTCATGCAGGTTCAAATTAATATTAGATTCACATTTTGTGTACGGTATGCTTTCTGCTATTTCATTAACATTATTTATAAAAAAGACATTAAGTTCTTCAGCAATTTGTCCTTCATCCTTGAGGAGCTTGCTATTTATTTCAATTTCATTGATTTGCAAATTGTCGTGCTGTAATACCAATTTTTTTATACTTCTCCACATATCTATTTGGTTAGTACATTTATTGATTTTGTTTGTTACATATCTTGCTTCACATTTTTTTAATTCTAATCGGTATTTATTTCTTATCAGTCCGCTCTAACAGTGTTCATTATTATGCCATACTGCTAATCTATGGGATTGTATTTTATTGTAAACTGAATTATTATAGCGAAAGTTTCGAATAATTTTTGTTTTATTAACGTTGCTATGTTTCCGTAATGATATTTTAATTTCCAAAGTTTCGTGATCGCTAATCTTCATTGTATCAACTGTATTGTTTACTATATTGTCTATGGTTGTAACTATATAATTGATTAAGGACGATGTGTTGTTTGTTATGCGTGTTGGCGTTGTTTGATCAAAATAATTGTCTTTTAAAATATATTCTATCTTTTTTTTATAACAGCTTAGTTTTAGCCAGTCGATATTGAAGTCACCGGTAATGAGGTAATTTTCTTTTCCGCTTATTGCTTCCATTTACGCCTCAAAAAAAGCAATAAAACATTGTGCAGGTGAATTGTGTCTGTGTGGTGATCTGTAAACTTCTACCAAATAATACCTTAAATTGTCAGAAAATATTTCTATTTTAAGCTATCAGATTTTTTTATCAATTGATTTGCAGTCTATTTTCTTAAATTTTCATCTCTCATTTATATAAAAGCACACCCCTCCAGTGTGCCTGGATGTGCTATAGCAATGTATGACATTATAATTATTAATTAAAATTTCATTATCTGGATGTCCTCCGTTAAGTGTGTCTCCGAGAGACATATAAAATCAAAACGCACCTCTAAACAGATAACTTTCATTTCATTTAAATTATTTAATAAGCCACCAATGTTGAGACATATTCCACTAATATACTTTAATTGTTAGTATGCAGTTCTTTCTGATTCCTGCCTAGTTTTTCTTTTCAATATAGGACAATTCGCATCTCTACAGTCGTGGCTCGTGTTTATGTCATTTAATTTTAATTCATATTTTGCCTTTTCACAGTTTGTGCATTTAGTTGTATCACTTTGGCAATTTTTATATGAATGACCTTTTTCGCTACATTTGGAACAGATAGCCTCTTGATGTTTGCAATCTTTGGCTTTGTGGTTAAAACCCCAGCAGTTAAAACATCTCATCACACTAGTGTTCATATACTAGACATCTGTCCATTCAATATTGACACGTTTATTTTTAATGATTTGATTAAATCCCGCACCGTTTGTTTCTATTATTGCATTGTATATACTTGGGTTCCTGTATGATTCTAAATGCTCGCATTCAATGTTGTTTTGTTTTTTTATAGCTTGTACAATAGCGTTTTCATCAAATTTCTCACTCATTCCTGTAATTAATATTTTTGGTTTTCTCAATTTTGGGGTACGCACCTCGTATTCATTTCCCATTTTATCTTTTATTTGGTTTGTTAATTTGCATCTATCATTTTCATTTTGGCAACTAATAGCAACAACTCCCTCATTTCTCTTGGATATTCTCTTTACTTGCATATTAAGAGTAGACAGTTTAATTTTTTTCTTTTACTTCTTTTTCAGTTAAATCACTATTTTATTTGTTTTTTGGTTGTAAAATAACGGGTACACCACCGGTCGATGACTTGAGTTTGTTAGCATACGTCTCTCTACCTGCATCAAGTTTTTCTGTCTTTTTTAATTCGTTTACAATATCTTTTTTTGCATTATTTACTTGTTTTTCTATCAACACATTTGTTTTTTTAATTTCTTCAGCCGTTTTACTTTCATTTTCTTTTATTAGTTTAAACAAATTTTTATAGTTGTTTATAGTTGTAAACAATTATATATTTAAGTTATAAAACTTATGACTAAATGTGTCTTGATAAATATTACTATAATAAGAAATTGTTAAAATAAGCACTAAAACCCATTACAATTGTAGACAGTAAACAATGTCTACAATATTGTAAAAAAACACACTAATGTCTATTCATATACAAAATACTAAACTAAACCGACTAGCAGATAATTAGATTAATAATTACATGATGTACGCAATAATTGGAAAAATATTGCCTGAAAAAATAGCACAATTAAGGAAGACTTATGATATTGGAAAGTAACGTGTCTTCCCAGCCACAGTTATCGTGTGTCGATTTATTTAAGAGAGCATACCGTGGCTATTTAGTAATATTTTATCATGGGCTGTTTAGGTTTATCAGTTTATTTATTTATAACAATTTCTTTTTCTAACCCACATTCCAGCCTTGGTATAGCTAATTTCAACATATCTTACTTACTTACTTGTTCATGCAAATGGATTGGTCTCTCATAAGGCATGATAGACTGACTTCTGGTAAACAGCTACTTTGTGACTAAATAAAAAATACAGTTTCCGTTACCTTTCATTTGTAGGATTCTTGCAATTGCTGATCCTTGCTGCCATAGTTTCAGAGACTGTTCTCGTCGATGTTGCGGGCTATGCAAATAAACCAGATCGCCTGCTCAGTAACCATTCTATTCGGTGTTAATGATATAGATTCTTTCATTCTGTCACTAATCAGTGATATATATGGAGGAAGTCTCTAAACTGTTTTATTTTTAGATTTAGCAAGTTCATTTACTTCATACATGTCATATTTTGATTTATGTTGTTTTACTAAATCCAACAGTTCCACCTTTAGCATATTAGATTAAAATCTAATATTATTTTAAGTAAGCCATTCTTAAACATCACATTTCTTTGTTGATGAATTAAGTATTTTTTCTAAATTTCCTAGAATGATAGAAAACATTGTCCATAGCGATAACAGAATTAATTTCCAAATGAGGTAAAATTTTTTCAAACCAATTTTCAAACAATTCTGCATTCATCTCTTCATGGTAATCACCTATTTTATTTTATGGAAATAAGAGTAGGCTATTCTCGTGAAACCATCATCACAACCAATATGTCATAATATCAACTGTCTACCTTTTCCACTCTCATTGAAAGCTTGCCATCCACATTTAATGTTTTCATTGATCCAAACTTTTGATGTTGTGTGGCCTTCATTTACCCATGCTTCAGATAAAATTAATTTTTCTACTTTTTGTTCTAAATTGCTTTAATCTAGACAAATATTGTTTTCTCCATATAATTATTTTACTTTTCTCCTTTAAGTAGCTATTCCTAGCTCTCTTCTTATGATAAAAAATAAAAGTAGATTAAAATTGCACACAGTAATGTATTAAATATCTTACCAAAAATTTGTCTTTAATAACCCATATAATGTCTGCCTTGAAAGCTTTGGTATGTCATCATTGCTATTTACTGCTGCCAAAATTGTATTTAATGTAGGAATCTCCTTTTTAAAGAAAAATAAATGGACTATATACCTTATCAATGCTTTTGTGTGGCCATGTACATGATCTAATATAGCTCTATCTTTTATAAACTTTGACTCTTGAAATTTTTATTTAGTGTGCTGTTGTAAATTATATACATTAGCTCTTGACATTCCTGTAAAAATAAAAATTTGTAAATAAATATAAGCATTTAATTTAATTCTATAACAATGTTACCAGCTGTTTCAGTACGTCACAAATACACGTTCTCCAAAACTACAGGAAATGATCCTTCTACGAAATTTAGATATTTTACTTCACTTCTTACCAACACTTTTCTATACTTCTTAATGTCTTGAGAAAAACAATTTCAAAATATAAACGCTATAATGAAATAAGGAAATAATGACAGAAACTATAGCATAACCTCAAACTTATTCCAAATAAACTCAGAAAGCGCTTGCGTATAAACAAGGCTCAATTTGGCAATGTTACATTGTTTAACCAATTAGAAAACAATCACGTGCTGATCACGCATATTTATTAGTCTATTTTTTTGTGATACAGACTATAATTGGGTAACGTATTGAAAACATCAACATTTCTATTTGTTAGTAAATACTGCTAGCGTTCTTTAAATATTTTAATCAAAATCATTTAACTGCGGTTACTCTCCTTCCTACGTACACACATAGTTGCCAAGTTGCTAGACACCTAATTATGCGTTAACTAAAAGTTATTTCAATATACTAGAGGCACGTTATGTTGACGTACACGTCATCATTGCGTCGTATCATGACGTCACATAATTTGCAGAAGTGACAATATCAGGATCGAAAAGCATATCTTTTATTTCTGTAATTAGTAACACACTTTTAAATTACAAGTAAAGCATAACTTATATTACTATTCTATAAACTTTCATTATAAAATATATCAAAATATACGACGTTCTATTTCTAAAAGAAGGTTGAATATTTTTGTGTGAAGTGTTTGCCAGCTTTGAATATATTAAACGTTGTCACATTTCTAAAGTCAATCATCATATGTATTTGTTGATAACCTGTTCATAATAAACATTCCATTCGTGTGCGTTATTTTGATATTTTCTGGCTTGTATTGTATTTACGAACAGTTCTTGCCTAAACTAAATTGGGTTATCTAAAATTTTTCAAAATGCCAAAAGGATTGTGCAAGGCCGCAAGACAAATAGTGGCTTCTGTGCTGGAGTATTTTCAGAAAGAGCGCGATAATGAAAATCCACTTTTACCACTTACAGCTGTTAGAGAAGTAGTTAAATTTGCTACATACTGTAATGCACCCATAAATGAGTGTCTGTTTTAGCGTGTAGCTGCTGCAACAGGAACTAGCATATCAACAGTAAGTCGAATCTCATCAACTCTCAAGAAAAATGAGCCTATTTCTTCACCAAAACGGAAACGAAACAAATCAAAACCTGTTGTTGATGTAGATGATGCAATAAGAACTGCAATACGCAATGTCATTTATGAAATGTACCGCAATCGTAAATATCTTATATTTCATAATAACAATATGTAAAGCCATAATTTATAGGGCAACACATAACACGTCAAACACTTCTTTGTATATTGAAGGAAAGAGATATATTTAAAGGATGCACCTCTTCCCTTGGTAAAGTTTTAAAGGAAATAGGCTTTCGTTGGAAGAAAGATGATCCTCGAAGGGGTCTAATGGAATTGCAACACATTGCTTTAGCTCGCATTGATTTTTTGCAAGCCTATGTCAGTAATATGAAGACCAATATTTATAAACAATGTGTTTTTGTTAACGAAACATGGATTTTTGAAAATGGAAGTAGTAGTTACTCTTGGCAAGACGATAATCCACAAACTGTAAAGAAAGTTAAAGGCAGAAGGTTGGTTTAGATTTCCAGAAATTTTATGACGTTTAATATTTTATTTGGCATAGGTATATTGTATTGCATGCTGGTACTAAAGAAGGATTTGTTCCTGGAGCATCGTTAATATTTTCATCGACAACAAAAAACCCAGATTACCATGGTGAAATGAATAAAGGAAAATTTACTAATTGGTTTCTACATCAGTTGTTACCAAATTTAAAACCAAAATCATTAATTATTTTAGATAATGCTAGTTATCATTCTGAAATATTGAACAAAGCACCTGATAGTACCTGGAGAAAAGCGACATACAAGAATGGTTAACAAATAATAATATTCAATATGAAATGCATTTTTTAAAACCTCAGTTGCTTCAATTAGTCTCTTCGTAAGTATAAATCGTGATAAAAGTTCCAAAAATAAAAACATTTATTTCAGAAATAAACCTCCAAAACAATATGTAATCGACGACATTGCCTCAAAACAGGGTCACAAAGTTTTAAGATTACCTCCATACCACTGCATATTTAATGCAATAGAACATATTTGGGGTATAGCAAAGCTATATTATAACAAACATATTGGTAGAGATGGTTACGGAGTGGATAAATGCCTGCAAATGTGGGAAGAATCAATAACTAAAATTACTGCAGAAACATGGTTAAGAACTGTTCAGCATACTGAAGCTGAAATCATCCGTTGGTGGGAGCGAGAAATAGGTTTTGACCTGAAGGAAATTCCACCTTTAATAATTAATCTCGGCGATGATTCCAGTGATTGTAGTGATACATATGAATCAGACGATTATTGATTACATTTTCTCTAAAAAGATTATGATTTCATCTTTTATATTAAGTAATATAAAGATAAATGTCATTAACGATTGTATTTTTTCTAACATAATAAATATTGTGTTGTTTTATTGCTTGTCACTTTAATGTTAAGAATTTTGAACAACCAAATTTCCTGTAAGTCTGTCCTATTATTTAAAATGTACAGCAATAATAATGATATGCTATTGTTTATGATCCTCTGATTAGACTGTTTCAAATCGTACAGTGCTAAATATAGTATTTGAATTAATAACTGGACATAACCCTATCTGGTTATAGAATTTTGATAAATTTCCTGTGCAGGATATCTTCTTCAAATTATTGAATCATATTTTCTATAATTGCAAATATAATAATATTCATAATTTATACGTAAATAAGGACAAATTTATGACTAAAAAAATTATAAATTTATCGTTCAACAGCTGATTTCATTTGAATAAGCTTGGCAACGTTTACGCGAGTGACGTCATACACTCACTGATGACGTGCACGTCAATATAACGTGCCTCGACTATACACGACACGCAATACGGACATCTCTAACGGAATTTTAGTCAACTCAAATTGGACGAATTTTTTGATATTATCATTTAATCGTTCAAACAAAAATTTACCCGATGTTGGAGGATGTCGAGAACATCTCAATAAATAAACCTTATGGTAATGTAATCTGACGTATGTATATGGACTCAGGATTAAAGCCGGGCGCCCAAATGATAAGTATTAGTCAATTGATGAACGCCAAAATGATAGACGAATATATATGTTATATTGTCATACAAACGGAAAGTCCCCGCAGTTTAAATTGACAAATAACATATCTAATCAATAAATACAATTCGTACTAAATATAAATAAAATAGAAAAGGTCCCAAAATGGGTACTTAAACAATACCAATATCTCTTCGTTGCTTAAATATAAACAAGACGGAAAATTACAATTGTTAGTATTTAAACAACACTAATATCTCCTTCGACCAACACTGAAATACAACGAAATGTAATTAGAATACAAATAATAATTCAATAATCTAGGATGATGAAACTTGACGTCATTATCTCAATTGATAACGACGAACATAAATACCATGTAACCGAAAGAATAGAAAAATAACTGTAACGCTGTTAGTGTGTAACACGTCTCTCCGACTTTCGAAATAAAGTACCTAAGAAACATCAAACTCTGTTTCATTTAGTCTTTGTTATCGACACTCGAACAGTTAAAAGTGAATCCGATTCCTTCCTTCCCATCAACAAAAACGTTAAGTCGCTTGGCCGCGATAAAACTTATATATATATATATATATATATATATATATATATATATATATATATGCCGTGTGGTATTACAACATAGCATTGATAGATATGAAGAATATATATTGTGCAGAAAAAAATGTAGCAACAACTTTCATATCATATGTGTGGATTTATCCATTGAAAAATTTACCAAAATTAGAGAGAATGGAGAAATTTGTTAATGGTCTTGTAGAGATTGTAAGATAAACTTAACTTCACAAACTGACCACGGAAAACATTCAAGATATGCATATACATCAATTACAGAGAGAGGTAATTAATTCAATTATTTCTGATAAAGTTAATATAATAATACAAACGCTAACAGAACAAATTATAAATCCGTTAAAAATTTAAATAGAAAAATTAAGTAATGAAAACAGAATTCTATCCAATGAAGTTAAAGACTGAAAAATTTCGTACAAACGAACTATATGTGTAAGGATAGATACTTTTAGTTATAAATATATTTAAGTTGGTAGTAATAAGTATAATGAAAAGTGTTATATGTTGAACTTTCTTTTTTTCATTATTAAATAACTAATGCAAAGTGTATTATTATTTGTAACAAAACCTAATAATATTAACATGATAGCAGGCTGTAGTTCGATGTATTAATTTCGTTGAAGAAGGTAGAAAGAGTTTGCAGTTTCAGTGCAGTAGTTCAGCCCTGAAGATGTCCCATACAAATGGGTACGAAACGTCGGCAGATATACTAGTGACGCGGTTCCAGCCCGGAAACCCAGAAGCAGATAGCAAGGTAGAAAGAGTGTTGGAAAAATATTTTTGTGAAAAATATAAAGCATAAGAAATATGGCCATGTTAGTAAAAGCCGATGACGTCACTATCCCGATTTTTGATGGTGTAGATTACAATAAATGGAAATTACGTATACTAAAATTTTTGCAATTTAAGAAATGCAAAGTTGTTGTTGACAGGGAAATACAATCAACTGATGTAAAAGAAGACTGGGAAACAATGGATATTAAAGCCACAAATTATATTTATAGTGCGATTTCGAATAAACAATTGGAGTTAATAAATGAACAAGAATCAGCTTATGGAATAATAAAGAAGTTCGATGAACTATATCTAAAGGAATCAACAGCACTGCAGATGGTATGTTGCAGTAATCTAGAATGTGTGAAGTTAACAGATTATACAGATCCAACAAACTGTTTGAACGAATTTGAAAAGGTTATAAATGATCTAAAAGCAGCAGGTGCTCAAGTGACTGAAGAAGAAAAGTTAAATTATATGTTACGAGCATTGCCAGGAACATTCAGTCATATTGGTGACTTAATTGATGTGTTACCAAAGCACGAACGTACTGTTGAATATCTAAAAGGAAAGATTAAATTAAGATATATGCACAAGAAGAATGAAACAATTGAGAAATTAAATACATTTATGGCAAGCTCATTGACACATAAGCAGAACCGATGTTGAAGTGCGGCAAAGAAGGACACATACAAAAGTTATGCAAATAATTCTGAAGGACATTCCAGTGGTGTACAGAATCGAGGTGGTCGTGGACAATACCAAAGTGGTCGAGGACAACAAGCTAGGAGTCGCAGTAAATATCGTAATAATCGTGGAAATTATCATACACATCATAGCAGAGGCCAGGGAAACTATAGTGGCGGACAATGGAGAGGAAGCGACAAGATTGAGCATCGTGAAAGCAGTAACAGTGAATGTAATAATTTTTGTGTTCAGGCAAATGTATCAGCAGCAAGTAATAAGAATTCATCTAGTACAGATATAATAAATTGGTTATTAGACAGTTGGTGTACTGATCACATTATAAATAATAATAGATATTTTGAAAATTTTGTTACTCTTAGGGAACCTGTAAATGTTAAAGTAGGAGATGGTCGTATATTGCTTGCGACAAAAATTGGGCATGTATAAGCATTCTTTTCTATGTATGATAAACAAATACTTGTAAACCTAAACAATGTATATTTTGTAAAAAAAATGTCAGCAAATTTAATTAGTTACTCTAAAGTTACTGAAAGAAATAAGATTGTTTCTTATGGAAATGTTTTAAAAATTTATAATCAAAATAGTGAGTTAATAGCCACAACAAATAAAACTAAAAATTTATATGAAATGACAAGTCACATAAAAACTAAAAATAATGACTCTTTGTATTCTCAAGCATGTGCTAATATAACATGTAATGGTAATAATGATAAAATAACTCTAAAAGAGAAGTGGCATCGTATGTTAGGACATAAACTTTAAGTATTTGGATATTCTATGTAATGAAGGGTTATTAGATGGAGGTCCTGAGAAGCTGTAGTCCGATTTTCTAAAATGTGCTACATGTATTGAGAACAAAATGAAAAATGTTTGTTTCAGCAATAATAGGAATAGAGCCAAAGATCTACTACAAATAGTCCATACTGATCTAAATGGTCCCCATAAAACAAAAGGTTATAACAATGAAGTATATTTTCTTTCATTCATTGATGATTACAGTAAATTGGCAAAAGTTTATTGTATCAAATCAAAAAGTCAAGTGTATGATTGTTTTGTAAAATATGTAAATCTGGTAGAAAATTTGACTGGGAAAACTGTAAAGGAACTGAGGTGTGATAATGGCAAGGAATATTTAAATTCAAACATGTATAGCTTTATTTGTAAAAAGGAAATTTATTTAAAACCGTGCCCTCCACATGTACATGAACTTAATGGAACTGTTGAACGCTTTAATTCAACGATAATGAACAAAGCCCATTGTTTATTAGCAGAAGTAAAAGTTGAACGGAAGTTTTGGCCAGAGTGTGTGAAGGCAGCTGCATATCTAAATAACCGATCAATAGCAAACACACTTGAACGGAAAATGCCTTATAAAATATTTTTTAAAGAAAGACCTTGTGTGAAAAATCTTCGTCTATATGGAAGTAAAGTTTTTGTTCGTACCCCAGAAGAAAGAAGGATGTCAAAATGGGATAAAAAGGTAGAAATGGGAATTCTGTTGGGATATACAGATGTTGGATATCGTATACTTTTGAATGGTAAGGTTATCATAGCTCATCATGTAGATATTATTGAAGAAGGTGTCAAGTACATACTATTGGAAGACAATGACCAAGACAAAAGCAATATTGAAAAGGATATTGCAGATACGAAAATTAATTTAAATGAAGAAGTAAATAGTCAAGAAGACCGTGAACTTTCAGAAGAAAATTTAATCAATGAAGTAAATATCAGACAATCCACACAGCAACGAAAACCTCCTTCGAAATACAATCTGTTAACTGGTATAGAGCGATGAAGAATGAAATGCAAAACTTAGAGAAAAATGAAACATGGGATTTAGTGACTCAGCCAGAGAACAAGATTATATTAGATGTTAAGTGGGTATATAAGCGTAAAACTGATAATACATATAAAACCCGTCTAGTTGTAAGGGGATTTCAACAGGAGGAATCATTCATTGAAAATACATATTCTCCAGTTGCAAAAATGCGAACTTTAAAATTATTATTGTCATATTGTTGCCAAAATAACTTAAAAATTGACCAGATGGATGTTGAAAGTGCATTTTTGAATAGTAAAGTAATATCTGAAGTATATATTAATCAACCACAGGGATACTAAAAAGGTAAAAATAAAGTGTGTAAATTAAAGAAATCTTTGTATGGCTTGAAAGAAAGTCCTCGTGCATGGTATGAACATTTTAACAATTATATTACTCAATTAGGTTTTAAAAGAAACAATTATGATCCATGTTTATACATTAAAAGAGAACTTAATGCTGCAACATATATTTTACTATTTGTTGATGATTTGTTAATATGTGGCAAAAATGCAATAAAAATAGAGGAAACTAAAGAAAAGTTAATTGATCACCTCAATATAAAAGATCTAGGGAAAATTAAAAATTATATTGGAATTAATGTTGAGTATAATGGCAAGCAAATGAGTTTAGATCAAGAAAATTATATCCAATCTTTAGCATTAAAGTATAATATTAAATATTAAAAATTATATGATACTCCAATGGAAATAAATCTTAATTTTAGACCGACAGAAACAATAAGTACTGATGTTAAGTTTAGGAATTTAATTGGTGCACTGCTATATATTGCAACTGCTACTAGACCCGATATTTCTTTTAGTGTAAATTATCTAAGTCGTTTTCAATCAGGTTATAATGAAACGCATTTTAAGTATGCCTTAAGAATATTAAAGTATTTGTATAAAACAAAACATTTTAAGCTAACTTATACTAAGAATAAAACGGACGAACCAATGAATTGTTATGTAGATGCCGATTGGGCAGGTGACAAAAGTGATCGTAAGTCAACTTCCGGATTTGTAATTAACGTATTTGGAAATGCCGTGTATGGGCGATCACGTAAACAAAGTTCAGTAACAAAATCTAGTACTCATGCTGAATATGTTGCTCTATCTGAAGCAGTTACTGAAATAATATTTGTAAAAGGTATTTTAGAATCATTTAATGTAAACTTTGACAAACCCATAAAAATCTATGAAGACAATTCAAGTGCACTTGCAATTGCTAAATACGGAAATTTTTCAAAAAATTCGAAACTTCGAAGTGTACTACCACTTCGATCAATAAGGTTGATATATAACCCCTTTCCACAATTAACTATTTGTAAATTCTGTATACGCATTTCGACAACCAAGTTGTCATCATCAGCAGATAATTTCAAAGTGTCGCACCTGGTAAAACACGGCGAAAAAATTGTACGAAAAATAAACTCCGTACGCGATCCGCACCGTTGAAAACCAAGATGTGCACTGTGTCTGTTTCACAAGATTTTTAAAAAATACTTTTACTTAAACTAACATGCACTACATTGAAAAAGGTTATTATGGTCAAAAAGTGTCTATGTGATTTATGTGTGTTTTATGATATTGTTCCTCTTGTCTTTCAGTAGAGAGAAGAGAGGCGTTTGCAGAGGGCCGGCGTCATTAACGTTTACCAGATGGCTTGAATTCTTTACGATGTGCATGCTTTCATACGCGTCCAGTTCGCGATAATTGTACACGTTCTTTATCAAATGTAAACAATCCATATTAACACTGTGGTTATTTTCTAATACATGTCTCGCTATACCCGATTTTTCCGGTCGGTTGAATTTTATGTGCGAAAGGTGTTCTTTATACCTGGTTTCGATTGATCTTTTGGTTTGGCCGATGTATTGTCGATTGCACTCTAAACATTCAATTCGGTAGATTCCCGATTTTTTATTCTCTTCAATTTTGTCTTTTGCATTTCCTAACAGCATTTTAAGGGTATTATTAGGGCGGGAACATACTTTAAACCCGTGATCTTTAAAAATACTATTCAGATTTTTTGTCACACCATGGAAAGGTAAAAAAAAGCAAATGCTTTTCCCGATTGCTCTGTGGCGAAAGACAGCGGTGTCACGGATTGTTTTTTTATGTTGGCCTTTCTAATTAATCGATTGATTATTTCCGAATCCAAACCGTTGTATATCGCGATATTCTTAATGAGGTTCAATTCTCTTTTATATCTTACTTTTGTTAGTGGGAAATTGATCAAACGATTAATCAAAAAATTGAATGAAGCCATCTTCTGTTGCATGCTGTGATTTGAGTCAACCGTAATGAATCTATTGACATTGGTTTCTTTTCGGAAAATATCAATTTCTATTTTGAGATTATTCCTAATAACTAAGGTGTCCAAAAAAAGGCAACTTGTCATTGTTTTCTTTTTCTACTGTGAATTTAATTGTCGGGAATTTTGAATTTAACTGTTTAACGAAATCATTTAAGTTGCATTTTTGTGTATTGAAAACCGCGAAAATATCATCGACATACCTGACCCAAATTCTAGGAAAATATTTAGCTTTATTTTTTAGTTCTATGAACAAAAACAGGGAACTGCAATGGGCAATTGTCTTTCTCCATTCATAGCGGACCTGTTTATGAGTAACTTTGAAATAGAACTAAAAAATAAAGCTAAATATTTTCCTAGAATTTGGGTCAGGTATGTCGATGATATTTTCGCGGTTTTCAATACACAAAAATGCAACTTAAATGATTTCGTTAAACAGTTAAATTCAAAATTCCCGACAATTAAATTCACAGTAGAAAAAGAAAACAATGACAAGTTGCCTTTTTTGGACACCTTAGTTATTAAGAATGATCTCAAAATAGAAATTGATATTTTCCGAAAAGAAACCAATGTCAATAGATTCATTACGGTTGACTCAAATCACAGCATGCAACAGAAGATGGCTTCATTCAATTTTCTGATTAATCGTTTGATCAATTTCCCACTAACAAAAGTAAGATATGAAAGAGAATTGAACCTCATTAAGAATATCGCGGTATACAACGGTTTCGATTCGGAAATAATCAATGGATTAATTAGAAAGGCCAACATAAGAAAAACAATCCGTGACACCACTTGTCTTTCACCACAGAGCAATCGGGAAAAGCATTTTGTTTGTTTACCTTTCCATCGTGTGACAAAAAATCTGAATAGTATTTTTAAAGATCACGGGTTTAAAGTATGTTCCCGCCCTAATAATACCCTTAAAATGCTGTTAGGAAATGCAAAAGACAAAATTGAAGAGAATAAAAAATCGGGAATCTACCGAATTGAATGTTTAGAGTGCAATAGACAATACATCGGCCAAACCAAAAGATCGATCGAAACCAGGTATAAAGAACACCTTTCGCACATAAAATTCAACCGACCGGAAAAATCGGGTATAGCGAGACATGTATTAGAAAATAACCACAGTGTTAATATGGATTGTTTACATTTGATAAAGAACGTGTACAATTATCGCGAACTGGACGCGTATGAAAGCATGCACATCGTAAAGAATTCAAGCCATCTGGTAAACGTTAATGACGCCGGCCCTCTGCAAACGCCTCTCTTCTCTACTGAAAGACAAGAGGAACAATATCATAAAACACACATAAATCACATAGACACTTTTTGACCATAATAACCTTTTTCAATGTAGTGCATGTTAGTTTAAGTAAAAGTATTTTTTAAAAATCTTGTGAAACAGACACAGTGCACATCTTGGTTTTCAACGGTGCGGATCGCGTACGGAGTTTATTTTTCGTACAATTTTTTCGCCGTGTTTTACCAGGTGCGACACTTTGAAATTATCTGCTGATGATGACAACTTGGTTGTCGAAATGCGTATACAGAATTTACAAATAGTTAATTGTGGAAAGGGGTTATATATCAACCTTATTGATCAAGTCAATCAACCACAGGCTCCATCAAATTCAACTACTACCACTTTGTAAACGAAAACTAATTAAATAACGTTATTGACATTATTAAAATTGATACTCAAAACAATATTGCTGATATATTCACTAAAGCACTAAACAAAGCTAAATTTGTGAATTTTAGAACATTACTAGGAGTTAATGAATAAACTGTAAGATATATTAAGACTAAAAGTAAGGAGGTGTGTGAGAATAGATACTTTTAGTTATAGATATATTTAAGTTGGTAGTAATAAGTAAAATGAAAAGTGTTACATATAAGACATGAAGTTTCTTTTTTCCATTAAATAACAAAAGCAAAGTGTATTATTATTTGTAACAAAACCTAATAATATTAACAATATGACTATACACTATCAATCGAGAGATGGAGTAAATAGT
>JAVIWB010000811.1:0-17308 GCA_031893035.1 Dermolepida albohirtum | reverse complement strand
ACACTATCATCCCTTAGATTTTTTCTATACTTGCTTCTCATACCAAATTTTGCTTTTCCTTTCATAACAACAGCAACTAATGAAGCAGCTAATCTTTCTGCTAAACCTGCGTCTTTACTCTTAATTCGCCCAATAGCCTTTTGGTATAATTTCTCGTCTGCAACGTGACGCTTCAATAAATCATTTGAATGAGAATAAGATATATCGTGTTCTCTACAAGCCTCATCAAAAAAATTTACACCCTTATCACCTCTTTCAAGACGTTCTTTTAATTTCGTTCCAGGACCACAAAATCTATATGCTAGTATATGTAATTCCACCAGAAGCCTATTTATTACAGTATTCAGCAATCCACTACCTTCTGTTCTCCCTTTCCGAATTAAGCTACTACGCCCCCCCCCCCAACCCCATCACATTAAAAAAGACTCGTCTTCATTAATAACAAATGATATAATAACACATAACAACCAAAAGCAATAAATATATACGCCTCGTACATGCACGCCTCATAGGTTCTAGTCGATCCATCAAAACATTCACTAGACATTTGCAAATTAAAACTACTAATAACTGGAAATACTCCATTGCAATATCGATCCCACCTTTTTTTCCCTACAATTTTCACCACAGGTACAAAGTCAAAGTCTAATGACAAACCAACACATATCCATTTCAAATGACTTTTATTCAATAAATATATCCTTTCTCCTACTAAAGGTATATTCCATGATGATTCTAGAACATTTTCCTGCACACACATATCTACTTTATCCCAGAAATCATTCTGACCCATTTCAGCCAAAAAAGCTTCTATGCAAGGATCCACTTTATAATTCTCAACTTCATTCATGAAATTACCTTCTGCAATGATAACGTTTCTCAATTCACTGTCTTCAATTTTCTGAGAACAATCATTTTGTTCTTTCATATTAAATGAACGCTTCATGATAACTCACAATACTATGAATGATTCTATAACCTTTATAACCTTTACATGTCTTTCTTCACGCACATAATTATATATATATATAAATTAGTATTTTCTGTTGCGCCATTGTTGATTACAATCAGATAAATTAATTAAAAATGTCCGCTCTCGAGCAGGATCCGAATGTAAATCTACTATTTGCTTGACGACCGCATTACCAAATAAGGCACAAGATAGTACAGGTTCGAGGTTCTTAATGCTCCATAAATCACAATATGGAATTAGATCTAATAATTATAATTCGCAATCAGGTTTTAATGGTAATAATTATATATAAATATATAATTGAGCGCTTTACAATGGCAACTTTTAAAAAAGTTACTTTTTTACTGTGGAATTGTTAATTACAACAACAGATATGAATTAAAAATTTCTCCGGCTTAACAGGACTAGAACCTATATCTGCCGTTTGCTAGACGGGTCGTTTACTAAGTAGTAGTACAGCTTCGAGTCTCTTAATACGCCATAAATAACATTACGGAAACAGATTAAATAATTATAACGCTTAGTCAGATTTTGATGCTAATAATTATATATAATTAAGTATTTTACGATTGGCAATTTACGAAAATTAGTACATTTAAAAAACTACAGTACAATTACAATTATTACAATTAAAAATTTGTGAGCTGGAGCAGAGCTCGAATCTGTATCTACCGTTTACAGATTCAAGTGCCTTATCAATTTGGTCACCAGGCATTACAGCTTCGAGTCGTATAATACGCTATTATTCACATTATAGAAACAGATCTAATAGTTATTAACTAATTTTTTGGATTTCATTAAATTACCATCGTAAAGTGCTTAATTGTACTTATATGTATATAATTATTAGCATCAAAACCTAACTGCCGGTTATAATAATGTGCTTACATTATGTCTCTTAACTAACTAAATATATACTTAATTTACTTCATTTGATATACAAATATCTACACCCTCGCTCCCGCTAGTGCGTCTTCGTATAATCCCTTCAACTTGAGAGGTCGTCAAATACTTTATCACCGTCATCATGTGACCGCTCACCCGTCCTAGCGCCCATTTTCTTCCTTGTTTCTCCGCCGCCTCTCCTCCTTTTGAAATTTTGGGCCCAGTAACAACAGAGAATCCAGTAGCCATTTCACTTAATAAAATTATCATATGTTCATTCCGCAGGTTTACAGTCACTCATCCAATACATGTCGCATATATGTATATGTGACGTGTAATATGTCACTCATATTTGTGTTTCGTGTATTTATATCTCATGTGCATAGCAATATGTGTGTTGCGTGGGTGTCGCGTGTTGCGCCTGTGTCATCTCTCATTTATACTGCCTGCTTATAGAATAGGAAGAAAACTAATACTTAATTTATTCTATTTCATCTATGATTGTCCTCGTCTTCTCCTGCGTTGTGGCATTGTATCCGTGACTTCCATGACTTACTTTGACCCACTTCATCTATGGTTGTTCTCATTCTTTTCTGCGTTGTGACTTTATATCTGTGCGACCACGCGTGCAGGAATATATTGTTAATTTGTTGTTCTTGTGTGCTCGTGATGTGTATGTGTACGAACATCTCGTGCTTGCGTTAGCAGAATCAGACCAGTCACAGAGCCTCAAGCTCTTTCCCACAGACCTTCTTTTATATATTTTGTTTTCCGCGCGATATCATCGAGGCACTTCGCCCACCCTCGGTGCAAAGAAGCGCTCCTCGGGCTTCTCATCTTGACCTGGGTAGCCCCCAGACTCGAAGACTATTTGTTGGTAAAGCCCTACCCTGCAATAACGCCTTGGGCCATCTTTTCGTATCACTATGCGGGGTCACGCCACACACCACCTTCGTTACGTACGAATGTGAACTTTTGACGCCAGCTTCGAGAGCTGCTGCATCCTTCCGACGAGGACTGGCTTATTGTTAGCACGACATCGTACGTTGCGCTGCGTTGTTTGATTTTCCATACTACTCCTATAAGTGGCCAAAAACCCAAGACTTGCCAGCTGGCCTCCCCAAAGCCTAGAATTTAGCACAAACGGGCATGATTCTGACGCACGAGGGAACCACTTGTCTGATGCCTTACAAACTAAGTTCAGCTGTGTCCGGTCATTGTTGTGGCCCTCGCAGTTTCTTCGCACCGACTTTCTGTGCCAAGATACTCGAAGAGGACGTGTTCCACCGTATCCATCACACCATAATGACAGTTCGGATCATCTCTCCTAATAATAATAATTCCACATTCATTTCTTTAAATTTCTTCGCGTTTCGTCCAATACCCGTTTGCCGCATCCTTCCATCGCCATTGCTACTTGGCTTCACATTTATGTGTTATTACGTTTTTGACGCATTTTCATTTGAGCTGCACGTTCTCTTCTCGCAACATTTTCTACGCGTCCTATAACAAATCTCAATTTCGGTATGTTTTTAATGCCCGTAAAGCCGACAGACTATCCGTAAAGAGCGTCACCTGCCCCGCCTTCGTTTTATTTGCCCCATTAATAGCTATCATTTTCGCATGATAATTATCTCATATATCCACTAATTTAATCTCTTTACTTCAAATTTCCTCCTCACCGAGTATACACGCTCGTGCCCTTCTCGTTCTTCGATCCGTCCATGTATATGTCAATTCAAACCTTTTGTTTCCGTCCTCGTTTCGCGAGACATACATTTTTCCCAATTCTGCCGAATGAATTTCCGCGGCTAACCGTCTACTATTTTCGACATTCTTTGGGTCGATGTCTAATCCGGTACATTGCATAAATTTCTGCATAATTTAACTCTAATTTGGTCGCGTCTCTGCGCCTAACAAGTTCCTTGACTCATATATCTGCCGGTAACATTACAGCGATCGTAGCCGCAGCTTCCACCGACGCGACATATGCTCTTGTAGCACTAACTACAGAAATTCTCTGCTCTCCTATTCTTTTCCGGATTTCCTTTACCTTTAGCGAATCGGCCAATACCGATAATGCATATAGCATTGTCAGTTCTATAGCACCCTTATAAATTATCGCGGTCGCGCTTCAACTTAATCTAAAAGTTAATTTCGCAGCCGCATCATTTTAGTAGTGATTTCTCGCGCCTTATGCGTCGCATATTGAAAGTGTTCTTTAAATTATAATTTTTGTTCAACAATTACGCCTAAATACTTAATGCTTTCTTATAGTAAATCGTTTCCCTAAACGTTGGCCATTATTGACCTGATCTCCCGAAGAACAAAGCTTCCGATTTATTCACATTAAATGTCAGTTTATTCATCCCGCTCTATTCTAGAACTTGGTGAGTGCCGCGTTCGCATTGCTTTTCAGCATTTTATATTGCTGCGTCATTATTAACAATGCCGTGTCGTCCACAAATGCTATTTTTAGGTATTTGTCCGGTAACGCCAGTTCGAATATTGTCATATAACCATGCCCCGGGTTCAATCGCGATCCCTAGGAACATCTTGTATGTAATTCTTAAGCCCGGCTTCTCTATGAAAGCCTCTTTGCTGCATCGCAATCGATACGATAAGCCACAGAGTATAAGTTCATTAATAAGACCACAGTTTATCTGATGAAAATTAATATACTCGAAATGTGTCGTAAACAGAGTTACATTAACATTTGAACTATTCTCAGACGTTCACCTAATGGCATATGCCAAGTTTAAAAGTATTCTGTCTATTTGCGCACCGTGACAGTAGTGCTGTATATTTGAAGGCATGAACATGAACTTCGTGCTTTCGGACAATTGCGTGTTTGAACAATAGAGGCAGGTATTATTTTCTCAAATAGCGAAGTATTAGAAGAAATAATGGGTTACTGGAAGTTAGACTTCAATGCCTTTATCTCATTTTGCAAAGTAATAATAATTACTTTTAAGCGATTCGAATAATTTCTAACTTATGATCAAGAAGCACAAGACCGAGGCAGACTAGGCGTCCTTGATAGTTATAGATTCGAACGTAAACAAAAAATTGTGACACTTTCAACCTTGTGAAATTAATGTATCGGTAATCTCAGAAATAAAGTATAATCTCAATTAAATATATAATTTTCAGATTCGTCATTTTTATTTGGTTTTACTCGATATACACATATGTACTTTACAATATTGATAAGTTCCTGTGAGTGTAACTGATTTATTCAATACAGTGAATGTTGTACATATTTTCTTATTTTCTACTACATAAATGACTAAAATAATGTTTAGTTCACTTTCAAAATAAGCTCTTGGTAAATTGTATAAACTTGCTTTTATAAAAAAATAGCTTATCTTTTTTTTACCCGTTCAGAACAACTTCTAGACATTCACGAGCTTGTGTACTAAATATCAAATTGCTGCCCAAAACTAAGAAAACTCGAACGTGAACAGAAAATTTCTAAAAACTTTTCTTACCAGATATATTTTTTGTTCTGTTGCAAACTTTCAGTAGCATAATTAGAAAATATTAGCATCTTTTTCTTTCTGTCATTTGATATTTTCATCTTTTTCTAAATATTTTAATTATCTCAAACTTTCGAAATGTATCTATATCAGTTATGTTAATAAGTATACGTACCCTAAGTACCTTTATACTGTATGACAAATATACATTTAATGTATGTTATTGCACCGAATGTACGGAAGATAAGACTATTTTAAAACGAATTGAGTTTATTACAGTAGGTTGAACAATCAAGCTGGTCTACTTTTACTTTGCAACATGAAGACAAAATACACTACGAATTTACTGTGGAACCCAATACATAATAAAAACTGAAGCCAACTATCAACTAAGTATGGGTGCATATTCCATTAGTCAACAACAAGAGCCGCCTTACTTGCAATGAGTACCTTTATAGGTACTCATTGAAATGCAAACAAACTTATCTTCAGTCTTTCTTAAAAATTTAATTAAGTATTTTGGCTTTAGTTCTCATTATAAACTATAATAAAACTGCAAAAATTCTTTTATTATTATTAAATATTATGACTTTATTTTCTAGATCATACAAGTACACTCAACTATATTTTTAGATTATGTTTGAGAATATATACGAGGATAGTTTGACAAGTAGTGAGAATGACACATAGGCGGCGCTCTAATTGGTAATAGAAATGCACTGTAATTTAGGTTGCCTATTTATATGTTTACATTCCGATATTTTGATAAATCGGTTGATTAGTTTACTTTTGACAGCTGATTGAAAAAGAAGCAACACGTCGTTTTGTTGAAATGGAAAAAGCAGAGTATCGTGCGGTGATTAAATACTTCGTAATTAAGGGTATGAAAGCTACCGAAATAAAAGATGAGTTACGGGAAACATTAGGCGAATCTGCTCCATCATCCGCCACAATAAGTAGATGGGTAAATGAATTTAAACGTGGTAGAAAAAGCAGTGTTAATGAAGCGCGCTCTGGAACACCCAAAATCGTGACTTCTAAGAAAATGATTATAAAAACCAATAATATTATTACGCAAGATCGACGACTTAAAGTGAGAGAGATAGCAGACGTAGTAAACCTTTCAACAGAACGCGTACACCACATTTTAACGAAAGTATTGGGCCTTTCCAATCTTTCGGCAAGATGGGTGCCGCGATTGCTTACGACTGATCAAAAGTTCACTAGTTTGCGCATTTCCAATGAGTGTTTGGACCTTCATAAGCGGAATCCGGTTGATTTTTGTAGGTGATTTGTTACTTGCGATAAAACTTGGATACACTACAGTACACCCGAAACTAAACAACAGTCGAAACAATGGTTAGAACGTAGTTCTGCACCTCCAAAGAAAGCGAAAACCACTTTATCGGTAAACAAGGTGATGGCATCAATTTTTTGGGATTCAAAAGGCATTTTGCTCGTTGATTACCTTCAGAAAGGTGCCACAATAAACGGACAATATTATGCAGAACTTCTACAAAAATTAAATGTTGAGATTCGTGCTAAACGGCCAGGAATGGCAAAGAAAAGGATTCTGTTTCACCAAGCAACGCTCCCTCACATACCAGCACAGTTGCGATGTCCAAAATCCACGAATTGCATTTCCTATTAGTACCGCATGCGCCTTATTCGCCGGATCTAGACCCTTCTGGCTTCCACTTTTTTCCAAAATTGAAAACGGCACTAGGTGGAAAGAAATTTTCTTCTAACGACGAGCTTATCATCTTCGTAAATGAGTATTTTGCAAGCCTTCCGGAATCGCATTTTAGAGATGGCATAAGGGCATTGGAGCACCGTTGAAATAAATGTATTGCTCTTTTAGGAGAATATATTGAAAAATAAAAATTATTTTCTATTCTATTTAAAAAATTCGTTTTTCTTTTCCATTCTCACTACTTGTCAAACTACCCTATATATATATATATATATGCTATCTCGAGCAATCCGTTATAAACACAGTTTTAATCTCACATTCGTCCAACTTATTAAAAATTTTGTCCTTTGGGTAGCACTGTATGAGATAAAAACATATCCGGACCGATATTTGAACGAAAAATCGTACCACCGCCCTACGAAACTACACGCAATACCGAAGTCACTCACAACAAAACCAAAGAAGGTAGTAAACGAGCCCTCCTACAGACCGAATTAAACAACTTGCACCATATACTACTACAAAATCAATAACAGTGAATAGTAGACAAGCTAGTGGAAGAAACAACACTAGGCAGAGGAACGCAGCGCAAGGAGAAAAGAAATGACTAAACAAGAACCGTTTTGTCATATGAAAAGAGAACAATGGACAAAATTATCAAAAAATTTCCCAGATTTGAAATTAAAACTGTATTTAAAACGTTTCGTAAAATCGCAAATATGCTGTACTACGAACACAGAAAGATGAAAATAAGATCCTTTCAGAAGAGCAAGAAATGTAAGAAATCGCTTGTACTCTGCCAGTTACATACCTCTGAATAAACGTACAATGAGACGAATACGCAAAGTCGATTGCTAAGCAAGAGTAAGGGATCTTCATCGTTATGGGAGCATACATACATTTACCGTACGTTTGCTGCTACCAGTGCTAAGTAATCAAAGTAATCGAAACGAAGGCTTCCCACCGACGCAAAGTTGATCAACCAATCGACATGCGATGCATGCCCATACATCGCATACATAAATACCTGGGCAAGAACGAGTTACATGTAATCAGATGGAGAGCATTTAATAGGACGCATCGCCTGAAAATGGTAAACAAGACCTTATCGAAACGTGTCACTGGTTATTTTCAGGAGAATTTTTGCTCTGGGAGAAATCTGAAATCACGCAAATACATATTACAACCGCAAAAACATTATATATCAATTACAGAAACAATTAATATCAATACAGAATCCTCGAATTGTTATATCTTGTACTTATGCTTTTTTCTCAGCTATGGTATTAGATGCTCTTTTTCCCAGGAACCATGAATATATATATGTTGTGTGTATGCGCCTGTGGGTGAATGCGTGCATGCGTGCATATGTGTGTGTGCGTGTGTGTGCGTGAGTGTGAATTAAAATACCATTACTATAACGAGAAAATGTATAACCTTGTCTTTCAATCTTTTCTCTACTAACATTTATGTATGTATGTATAATATTATCTTTATTATTCAAATCAATTGTTCTTATTTTGTTAGATCCGGTTCAGTTTGATTATGTGGTACTTACGAACTTTGAAGAAGCTACCATCAGTTTGTCCATTAATTTTCAGATTTAATACATATGCTTCTGTCCTGCAAAGGACCGGTGCGATATTTCGGTAAAATCTCATTTACTATCTTCTTGTGATACTATTTGTCGAATGCTATTCGTCTGCGTGTGACTCATCCCTGCCACGAGATATGATACCGAAACATCTGAATAAGCGAATAATACGTGAAGCCATAGAAATTAAGAAACATACGGAAAGCATGAACAAGGGAGACGATGCTACACGTCTGACGTATGTTTGAAAAATAACGCTAATTAATCAAAGAAACAAGAACGGAGGCGAGCAACATCTGCATCATTAGACGAATAGAATGACGCGACACTCCGCTATGCAGACTAGCTCCTGACGTACCTTGGTACTCTAGTAATGTGCAAATATGATAGTTAGCGTACTAAGGTACGTCTACTTTTACTTTTGCAATCGTCAAGTTTAACTTTGGGGTTGAACTGTGTTCTTCACCCCGCACCGCTATCTTGACACTTTTTATTAAGTGTTCTCATATATTACATGTCATTTCTTAATAACTAAAAATCTTAAATATTTCATTGGTATTTACAATTCAGCTTATTATCTAACATAGTACACTTAGGGAATAAATGATGAGTCCATACTTGGTTAGGGCAGGGCCGTCGGAGGGTCCTGTCCTGCGAGTATGCAGTAGGGTCTTCTATGTTTTCCTACCGTCCTCAAGTTGATTCCCGCTATCAGCGGGTTGTCATGGGACTGCACACTCTCGAAGTAGGTCCGGGATAGTTTGTGGAGAAGTTCCGCAATCGTGGGGACTTTTAGGTCCCGATGAAGTACGGAGTTCCTCACGAACCACGGGGCTCCTGCTATCAGTCGCAGAGTCTTGTTCTGTACCACTTGAATCCTATTGATATGACATTTGGCTGCGTAACCCCAGGTTGGTGCAGCGTATGTCATTGTAGGACGAATGACCATCTGGTATACCATCTTTTTCAACTTCATGTCGAGCCTGCTGTTTCCGTGTAGGAGCGGATACATCTGGACCATGCTGGCGATCCCTCTGCGGGCCATCTCCTTGGTGTGGAGTTGCCACGTCAGGCGCCGATCCATGGTGACTCCCAGATAGGTGGTATGGTCCACCCAAGGGATGTCGACGTTACGAAGCTACAGCGTTGGGACTTCCACCGTCCGCGGCGCCTTGCTGAAACATATGGCAGAGCATTTATCAATATTGATGGTAATTCTCCAAGTGGCGAACCACTCTTCCATTCTGTCGATCGACGGCTGCAGTCTGTTCACCGCCACGCTGGGTTTGCGGGCCGTCGAATAGATCGCAGTGTCGTCGGCATACAGAGCTACATGGACGTCTGGTGGGGTTTTTGGGAGATCACTGAGGAATATGTTAAATAAAATTGGTGAAAGCACGAAGCCCTGGGGAACTCCTGCCAGGATAGGCCTGGATGTGGATAAACATCCGTTGTGTTTGACAACGAAGGATCGCTCGTCCAAGAAGGAGTGGATAAGGGATATCATGCGGGATGATATTTTGGAGGAGTTGAGTTTGTGTAGTAGGCCTTCGTGCCAGACCCGGTCAAAAGCTTTGGCCACGTCTAGAAAGAGGGCAGCTGTAGAGCGTCTGCGGTTGTAGCCCTTGGTGATGTGGTCGACCAGGCGATGAATTTGGTGGGTTGTGGAGTGCCCTTCCCGAAATCCGAACTGCTCGTCCTGGATAACGTTCTTGTCCTTCACCTCCTCCGCCAGTCTGTTGAGAATTACTCTTTCGAGTATTTTTCCCATTGACGGAAGCAGGCTGATGGGGCGGTAGTTTTGGGGGAAGGCTGGGTCCTGCGTCTTCTTCCTGATCATGATGATCTGGGCTTTCCTCCAGGACTTTGGAAAATGCTGCAGTCTGAGGGCTGCATTCACGACGTTGGTGAGATGCATGATCCCCAGGTGTGGCACTGACTTCAGGGCGGAGTTCGTGATCCTGTCGTGACCGGGGGCCTTCTTGGAAGCAAGGTCCTTCACGATCTTCTTGATTTCTTCCGGGGATGAAGAAGGGATTTCATCATCTGTTGGCGTCAGCAGCATTCTGTGAACTTCTCTGTGGACCTTCTCGATGTGATCCAAATCGATGTCTTGGTAGGTCGGTTGGAAGGCGAAGGCCTCAGCTTTCGCTTGGTCCTCGTAAACCAGTCCGCGTTCTCCATGGATCAGTAGAACTGCTTGGGAGTTCCTTCGGTCCAAGGCCTTCTTGACCTGCCACATCTTTGGAACCTCGTCCAGAGCTTCGAGTCTTGCGGCCCATCTCTCGTTCTTGTATTCCTGGAGCTGGTATCTGATCTCCACCGACAGTTGGTTTGCCAGTCTTCGGTACTCTGGGTCACCGGTCCTGGCAAATCTTCTCCTTAGCGCATTCTTGTCCCTGATCTTCTCCTGGAGGAATCCTGGGAGGGAGTCCGGGTGACGTACTTTCTTCACGGTATTTTCCGCGTAGCGTATGGCTTGCTGAGTTGACCTGGTAAGCACTTCCACTGCTCGTTCCAGATCTTCTTCGTTCTCTATTGATGTCACTGGAGGAAGATGGTCCTTCAGGTGTTCTGAAAAAACTGGCCAAGACATTATAGTGGAGGTATGGGAGGGAGGTTCGAACTCGTCTCCGAGCTCAATCAGGATAGGATTGTGGTCGGAGTCCAGTTCGTACAGTGACGTGATGGTATGTTCGAACTGGACATTTTTAAGGATCATTATGTCCAAAACGTCTGGTCTTCCTGCGGCCCCAAAATGCGTGGGCTCCGCGGGTCCGTCCACGATTAGCTGGTTATCCAGCATGTACTGGTGTAATTTAGTACCTGCTGGATTTTGGCGTCTAGAATTCCAGTCCCCGTGTTTGGCGTTCAGGTCGCCAGCAATCAGGGTGGGATTGTTGAAGTCCAGAAGGGCATCCAACTCGCTGAGATCAAGGGTGACGTTCGGGCGTTTGTAAATCGAAATGATACGTAACGGACCAGACGCAGTGGAAACAACGATACCTGTGGCTTCCGTGTGTTGGGCTTCTGCGGTGAGGAGTTGGTGGTGTGGGATGCTTCTTCGGACAAGGATGGCAGTTCCTCCGCCTCGTCCCCTCACTCTGTCGTTCCTGTAACAGGTGTATCCAGGCAGTCTCAGGGTATGTCCAGCCTTAAGGAAAGTTTCCTGTAGGAGGACAACATCTGCGGAGTACCTTCTTGCGAATTCCTCCAAGGCAAGTTGCCTCTGGATAAAGGAATCTGCATTCCAGGCGACAATCTTCAGGGACTTTGGCCTCTTCAGTCCTCGATCCATTGGCCGTTGAACAGGCTACAGATCTCTTGCGCGAAGCGCTGGATCGCGCTGTCGACAGGCTGGAGCCTATTCTAAAAACTAGGGACAACAATCCGGAGATGTTGTCCACGTTAAATTTGTCGTTGGAGGGGGCAGGACGTGAGGGTCCGGGAAGGGGGCGGCCTGACCTGGGGGCGGGTCGCGGAGGTTCGGGGGCCAATCGTGCTGGTCCTGGTGCAGCTGGGCGTGCTGCGTCCGGGATCTGGCGCTGCTTTCCCTTCCTGGGGGCTGGCGGTGTCGGCTTCCGGGGGGCGGGCGGTGCCTCCTTCCGGGGGGTGGGCAGTGCCGCCTTCCTGGGGGCGGATGGTGCAACCTCCTTCGGGGCCGGTCGTCCAGGGGTGGCGGTGGGATGGGCGGGATTAGGTTGTGGGGCAGGTGCTTTTACCTTCCGCAGGCTGGGGAAAGTCTTCTCGTCGCGGCTGGGGGCGGTGGGTTGAGGGGTCTTCCTGGTCTCCTGCTGGGTTGCAGTCACTTGGGCGGCACGTCCCGGCTTTGGAGCTGGGGGCGATGCCCTCGGGCATCCCCTGTAGCTGGCCACATGGGGGCCGCCACAGTTGCAGCACTTTGCCTGGCCGTCCTTTCCTATGGGACAGCTTCTCGCCTGGTGGCCGTCTCCGCAGATGACGCACCTGGGGGCCAGATGGCATTGTCGCTGGGCGTGGCCGAATCTCTGTCAGCGATGGCATTGAATGACTTCGCTGCGTTGTTTGGGGCCCTCCGTTGTCACGCAGTGTTCCAAGACTTCTTTGAGATCGTAGAGCTTCCTGCCCTCCTCGTTCTTTGGAACTTGGACGATCACCATTGGCATGGGGATGCGGCCGCGGACCTTGTTCATCCTGCTGACGTGGATGACGCTGTATCCCTGGGCCAGCAGGTCTTCCTTGATTTTCTGGTTGGAAATCACTGATGGAACTCCTCGAACCACCACCTTCAGAGGTTTCTCCTCCGGCAATCTAAAAGTATAGAATAAGAATTTACCGTCTAGGAAGGCCACCATCCTTCGGTAATCCATTGCGGTCGCTGGTTCGACCCTGATGCCTCCGGTGGTGTTTCGGGCCTTCAAGTAGTTCATCCTGGACGCTCGGAAGTGGGCGGCGATCTCGGTCCACTTCTCCTTCGACTGGATGACAATCGGAGGGATTCGCTGTTGCTTTGCGGCAACAGCCTCCTCCACCACTTGCATACCCGTCTCTCTCTCTTCTTCCCTTTCGGACGCGGCCGTAGCCGCGTATGAAGTGCTCGGGATGGGCGCGACGGCATCTTCGTCGCCCATGGTGACGTCAACCAATGGGGGCGTCCTGGCGTCGCGACGTCTTCTCTTATTGTTTCGTACTACTACGAAACCATCCTCGTCGTTCTTGGCGTCGGCGTCTCCTTGGTCGACGTCGATTACCAGCGGGCTGTCTTCGCTGTCCTCGCTTTCGGAAGGGCTGGGCGATCTGACGACTTCCTCCGTCGATTCTTCTCGGTCCTCGGTCGTGGCTGCCGCTACGGCGCGCAGCATCTCGACGTTGGCGGCGATCACGTGGTCCACTGCGGCGCCCGTGAAGTTGAGCACCGCCGGCCGCAAGAAGCTCTTCCTCTTCTCCTCGTCGCTGTTGGACGTCCGCTGTCCATCCTGGAACGGCGGAGTTGGGTCCGGACGGTCTGGGCGGCTCACCCGTCCAACCGAGCAGTTGCCGCTAACAGCAGCAACTGCGCGTCAAACGCCTGAGCGGGCCCTCTTACGCACTCCACTAACGAGGTTAGTGGAGGGAGTCGTTGATCGTCCGGGTCGGTTCGGTGTAGATCGCTGGGCTGCGGAATGGAACTGGCTGGTCCCCTGGAGTGGGAGATCGTTCGGCTCGTTGCTTCTCGTAGCTCTGCTAGGTACGTCTGATCGGGACGAGTCTCGACAGACGAATGCTAAGGTACGTCAAGGGCCAGCCTTAATATATAGTTTTGGAATTGTACGAGTTTTTCGATGTGTGTTTTCTTTTCGTGTAGCCATATTGCGGCTGCGTATATCAGAATTGGTTGTAGTATTTGTCTGTATATGACAACTTCCGTGCGTGGAGTTAATGTGAATTGGCGTTCTGTAATCGCTCAAAGACAGACAGCTGCATGCGTGTGGCGCTTTTGTAATTATATTGTCGATGTGCTAGCGTTTTGTTGAGTATTACTTCGACATCTTTAATGATGCTGTACAGTGCATATTCTAGTTTATTTACGGTTATTTCGAGCGAATATTTCCGTGTTGTCTGCATATGGAGCGACAATATCGTGTTGTATTTTTAATTGATATGTCTGCTGTATAGGTCGCATATAAATGTGGTGAAATTGTCGATCCTTGTAGTACGCCAGTTGCAATTACGTGCGTGGTATAGTTTGTACCTGTGATCGCGACTTGAAATTTGTATCTGTACAAACATTTATGTGATATTGCAATGAGATGTTCTGAGTATTTTTATTAACTTTTTATTTATTTATAGTCTTATTAATTTATCTAATAGTCTTTGATGCATTAGGCGGTCGAAAGGTTTGGAGATATCTAAGAACGCGGCTGCGACTGTTCAGTTTTTATTGAAGTCATGATTTATGTATTCTGTTACCCAAGACGTGTGTGTCGTTGTTGAATGTTTTTTTCCTGAAACCGTGTTGTTTATCAGGTAATATGTTGTTCGTGTGTGTGTATGTCCTGCAAGTCGTGTTTGTATTAGTTTTAATGATCTTACTGATTCTGGGAAGAAGGCTGATGGGATGATAGCTAAAAGGATCGATTTTCTTTTTATGGGATTAGGAAATAGCACCTTAACATGTTTTCATTGTTCTTGAAATGTTTTTTATATATAATGTTGCTAGTATGAATGTAATAGCTTTATGTGATAGTACGCTTAATATTGTCAAAAACAGGTATTATATTGTTGTTTGTCTGTTTTATTATCTGTTTTAATTCTGTAGGTGTAAGAAAGCCTCTGTGATGAGCGGTCGTTTTATTCAAGATGTGTTTTATGTCTACGTTTGTCCAGTTTGGTGTGCATTATATTTCTATTTGTTCCATTAGTGTTTCTTGTTTGTGTTCTGTTGTAAATGTGGTGACTTTAGGAGTGCTAAGTGGTGGTAAATATATTATCTGTTCTCTAAATGTCTTGCGAATTTTCCAAATGTCTTTGTGTCCTTCTTGCTCGATTTTGTTCAACTTATCCTACCATCGTGAGGTTTTACACAATAATTGCATGTACTCGATCCTTTTTCTCCGGTTCCTTATCGCTTTCTTGATTATCTTGAGCAGCGAGTGTGTTTGATTTAGATGACCTTAGTTGTACGTATGTGTTAGAAACAATCTGTATTTTGATTGTTTGCTTTTATGTGTGGTGTTTTCTTAGGTTAGTCGTCTCCGAATTAGTATGTCTCTGTTTGCGTAAATGGTGTACGTTCTTTTCATCCGAAGAGAATATCATAGTTTGGTCTTTATCTTTGGTGTTGCATTTAGTGTCATTTTGTGTGTAGCCGTGCGGTTAGTGTTTTCATTTTTGGTGGTTTTAAGAGAAGTAATTTGACGTATATAAGTACGTTTGTCAGTTTTCGTTTGTTTAGTCTTTCCGCTGTTTCCCTCGTATTAAAACATCAATGCTGACACCCAGTTCGATGGGTGTCGATGTTTCGTGTGTGTTAGTGATACTTTCCATTGTGTTGCCTGTTTGTGTATTAATGTGTATATGATCATGTGTGCGCATGTAAATATATTGCTCATGCTTTCCTGTCTAATTCTGTTGTCCTGTAAACGAGTCGACATGTTTTGGTCTCTTCGATGATATGAGATTCCAGCGTCTGGGGTGAGGGCGTCAGCATTCGATCAGACAGCCGTGGCAATCGTCCCCGTCACACTAGTCGAATTTTTCCTTAATTTTCTCTTCTAGAATGAATAAATTACAGGACCTATTACTCAAAAACGATCAATTCTAGGTACACACAAACCGGCATCGAAACACCTTATCAATCCGTATCGTTAAGTAAAATTGCTTACCACCAAAATAAGGAAGGGAGAAAATTATGAAATATAACCGACCGTGCGCTCACTCACAGTGCAAGACATTCTCGTTGAGACAGCCATACTGAAAGCACGTACCTTGGTACATGTTTAAAGTTTGGATATATCAAAGAGATTTTTGGCAAGTTTGTGACTCTATTGTGTTAGTGCATTATAGTGTTTCCAATAGGAGAAACATCAGTAAAGATAGAGACATCAATTACCACGCGGAGATTCCCAGGCTCCTCACCTTCGATTCTCGTCGGCTCTTCGGGCAACGGCGGCTGCGGCCGGCGCCACTTAGACGGTGAACCGTCCGTGAGTAATCTGCAGCTGCAGAACAAAGAAAGAAAAATGGAAAACGGAGAAGCAACGAAACCAGGAAAGGAAATGAAAGCTACGACAGCTACTACTGGTAAGACAACGAAAATAAACACTAACACGAACACAAAAAACACAATTAACACAAACACAAACACAACTACCGGCAAAAAACCGGTAGAAATCATTATAAACACAGACATGGGAGCACTGACAGACAAACATTCCGCCGAAAAGCTCAACAGACAGCAGCTAACGGACATACTCTTGTATGTCAAGATGTTGCTGCTGAGACTCGACGAGCAGGACGACGAAATGGAAATCGGCACACAAAAAAATAACGAAGACACAAAACACACACACACCGACAGTACCGACACAAAAACAAACACCGAGGACCCAAGCGCAAACGCAAATACGATCACGCAACACAAAACACACTAAAAAACGAGGCGATGCACGTCGCCTAACCCCCATCCTCAGACGAGGAGAACGACGATAACACACCTTTCACGGTAGTGAAACATAAACGGAAACACCACCACGAATCGGACGAAGAGCAGAAAGAACGCAAGAACAAGAAAGACAAAAAAACGGTTTCACCAACACCGTCAACGTCAAAAACAATTGACACAAACACACACACACAAAAGAAACACACAACAACAAAACCCAATATAAACACGAATACAACAAAACAAACAGACGCGACCGACAACATAAAAAGACAAAAAATACCGCCCATTATAATCCGCGAGAAGGACTCGTGGGGGCAACTAAACAGAGAGATGGATGCGAAGAGGATTCGCTTCACTAAAGCCCGCCTCACCGAGGAGGGAATCAAAGTACAGCCAACCACCACAGACGACTTCCGCGAAACAACGCGTTTTCTTGACCACAAGAAAACGCCGTATCACACCTTCAGGCTCGAGGAAGAGCGAATATTGAAGGTTGTGATTCGCGGTATCCCCACGGATTTCACAATCGAGGAAATCCACGAAGATCTACGAAAGAAAG